>JARQOD010000003.1:608294048-608407496 GCA_033576555.1 Oophaga sylvatica | reverse complement strand
TACACCAGGCATTATAAACTTTAGTAAAAACATTGGGGGTTGAACGTCTCACAACAGATCTAGATAAGTTCCTTAAGGGGTCTAATTTTCCAAAATGGTGTCCACTGTTTAGGCACATCAGGGGTCTCCAAACGCGACATGGCATACAGCCAATTCTGCTTTAAAAAAGTAAAAACCGCTCCTTCCCTTCCGAGCTCTGCCATGCACCCAAACAGTGGTTTACCCCCACATATTGGGTATCAGCGTACTCAGGACAAATTGCACAATAACTATTGAGGTGTTGTTACCCTTGAAAAAATAAAAAATTGGGGTGAAAAGATAATTTTTGTGGAAAAAATATGATTTTTTAATTTTACGGCTGTACGTTATAAACTTGTGTGAAGCACTTGGGGGTTCAAGTGCTCACCACAGATCTAGATAAATTCCTTAGGGGGGTCTAGTTTCTAAAATTGGGTCACTTGTGGGGGATTTCCAAGGGTTTAGGCACTCAGGGGCTATCCAAATGCAACTTGGCTTCCAATCTCGATTCAGCCAATTTTGGTTTGAAAAAGTCAAATGGCGCTCCTTCCCTTCCGAGCTATGTCGTGCGCCAAAACAGTGGTTCCCCCCCACATATGGGGTATCAGCGTACTCAGGACAATTGGACAACAATTTTTTATGGTCCAATTTCTCATGTTCCCCTTTGGGGAAAAATAAAAATTGGTGACTTAAATATCATTTTTGTGGGAAAAAAAAATAGGATTTTTTATTTCATGCCCGGGCATTATAAATTGTGTGAAGCACTTGAGGGTTCAAAGTGCTCACCAAAGATCTAGAGAAGTTCCTTAGGGGGTCTAGTTTTCCAAATAGGGTCACTTGTGGGGGGTTTCCACTGTTTAGGCACATCGGGGGGACTCTGCAAACTGAACATGACACCCATCAAATTCTGCATTTCAAATGTCTAACTTCCTTTCCGAGCCATGAAGTGCGCCCAGACATTTATTTCTCCCCACATATGGGGTATCAGCGTACTCAGGACATTTGGAAAAACACTTTTTAGGGTCCAAATTTTCCCTTTGGGGGGAAAAATCAAAAATTGGGGGACTAAAAAAATCATTTTTGTGGAAATTTTTTTTCCACACCCAGGCATTCTAAACTTTAGTGAAACACTTGGGGGTTCAAAGTGTCACAACAGATCTAGATAAGTTCCTTAGGGGGTCTAGTTTCCAAAAAGGGGTTTCACTTGTGGGGGGTTTCCATGTTTGGGCCCACATCGGGGCTCTCCAAACGCGACATGGCGTACAATCTAAATTTTCCAGCAATTTTGGTTTGAAAAAGTCAAACGGCGCCCCTTTCCCCTTTCCCGACCCCGGGCCCGTGCGCCCAGACTGTGGTTTTCTCCCACATACAGGATATCAGCGTACTCAGGACAAATTGCACAACAACTTTTTGGGTCCAATTTCTCCCCTTACCCTTGGGAAAATAAAAAATTGGTAACTAAAAGATTATTTTTGTGGGAAACAAATTTGATTTTTTATTTTCATGCCCGGGCATTATAAACTTGTGTGAAGCACTTGGGGGTTCAAAGTGCTCACCACAGATCTAGATAATTCCTTAGTGGGTCTAGTTTCCAAAATGGGGTCACTTGTGGGAGGTTTACACTGCTTAGGCACATCTGGGGCTCTGCAAACTGAACATGACACCCATCAAAGTCTGCATTCCAAAATGTCATTACTTCCTTTCTGAGCCCTGCCGTGCGCCCAAACAGTATTTCCCCCCCACATATGGGGTATCAGTGTACTCAGGACAAATTTGACAACAACTTTTAGGGTCCAATTTCCTTGTGAAAAATCAAAAATTGGAAATTTGGGGACTAAAAAATCATTTTTTGTGGATTTTTTTTTTTTTTTCACACCGAGGCATTATAAACTTTAGTGAAACACTTGGGGGTTGAACATGCTCACAACAGATCTAGATAAGTTCCTTAAGGGGTCTAGTTTCCAAAATGGTGTCATTTGTGGGGGTTTTCCACTGTTTAGTCACATCAGGGGCTCTCCAAACGCGACATGGCATACAGCCAATTCTGCATTGAAAAAGTCAAACTGCGCTCCTTCCCTTCCGAGCTTTGCCATGCACCCAAACAGTGGTTTACCCCCACATATTGGGTATCAGCGTACTCAGGACAAATTGCACAATAACTTTTGAGGTGTTGTTACCCTTGGGAAAATAAAAAATTGGGGTGAAAAGATAATTTTTGTGGAAAAAATATGATTTCTTAATTTTACGGCTCTACGTTATAAACTTGTGTGAAGCACTTGGGGTTCAAAGTGCTCACCACAGATCTAGATAAGTTCCTTAGGGGGTCTAGTTTCTAAAATTGGGTCACTTGTGGGGGATGCCCACTGTTTAGGCACATCAGGGGCTATCCAAATGCGACATGGCGTCCAATCTCGATTCCAGCCAATTTTGGTTTGAAAAAGTCATCAGGCATTAGGCACATCAGGGCATCCTTTCCGAGCCCTGAAGTGCGCTCAAACAGTATTTCTCCCCCACATATGGGGTATCAGCGTACTCAGGACACATTGGACAACAGCTTTTGGGGTCAAATTTCCTTGGAAAAAATCAAAATTTGGGGACTAAAAAATCATTTTTGTGGAACTGTTTGTTTTTTTTTCACACCCAGGCAATTCTCAACTTTAGTGAAACATTTGGGGGTTCAAAGTGTTCACAACAGATCTAGATAAGTTCCTTGGGGGGTCTAGTTTCTAAAATTGGGTCACTTGTGGGGGATGCCCACTGTTTAGGCACATCAGGGGCTATCCAAATGCGACATGGTGTCCAATCTCGATTCCAGCCAATTTTGGTTTGAAAAAGTCAAACGGCTCTCCTTCCCTTCCGAGCCAGGCCGTGCGCCCAGACAGTGGTTTTCCCCCACATATGGGGTATCGGCGTACTCAGGAGAAATTGCACAACTTTTTCTGTCCATTTTCTCCTTTTACACTTGTTAAAATAAAAAAATTGTTTGTAAAAGATCATTTTTGTGACTAAAAGTTAAATGTTCATTTTTCCTTCCAAGTTGCTTTAGCTTCTGTGAAGCACCTGAAGGGTTAATAAACTTCTTGAATGTGGTTTTGAGTATCTTGAGGGTGCAGTTTTTAGAATGGTGTCACTTTTGGGTATTTTCTGCCATATAGACCCCTCAAAGTAACTTCAAATGTGAGGTGGTCCCTAAAAAAAATGGTTTTGTACAATTTGTTGTAAACATGAGAAATCGCTGGTCAACTTTTAACCCTTATAACTTCGAAACAAAAAAATTTGGTTTCAAAATTGTGCTGATGTAAAGTAGACATGTGGGAAATGTTATTTAGTAACTATTTTGTGTGACATATTTCTCTGTTTTAAGGGAATAAAAATTCAAAGTTTGAAAATTGCTAAATTTTTGCCATATTTCCATTTTTTTTATAAATAAACACAAGTTATATCGAAGAAATTTTACCACTATCACGAAGTAAATATGTCACGAGAAAAGTCTCAGAATCACGAAGATCCGTTGAAGCGTTCCAGAGTTATAACCTGATAAATAGACAGTGGTCAGAATTGTAAAAATTGGCCCGGTCATTAACGTGCAAACAACCCTTGGGGGTAAAGCGGTTAAAAACCAAGACCAAATCCTTTGAAGCTCATAACACCAAAGTGTGAAATTTCTGCAGCTGCAAGCCAGCTGGCCCTTTTGTGTGACAAAGCACATGGATATTCATCGTCGTACAACAATTCACAGCAGACTCTGAGGTATTAAATCCGAAATATAAATAAATAATAATAATCTGCTCCATAGACCATCACTGAACCCATGGATACATTTGGGGTATTCAAGATTTGGACCCACCGGTCACCTGAGTCCCATGGATATGTTTGGGAAAGCCATTTTTGGGACCCACTGGTCACCTGGCTCCATGAAGATGTTTGGAGAAGCTAGGTTGTTACCCTTCAATCTCCTGGCCTTGTACCTCAATAGACTGTCAGCTTGTTGTTAACGCCTCTCTGTGTGTGCCAAATATTAGGGTTAGCCCATGAGCCTAGAACGAATTAACATGAATAATTAAAAGAGGATTTCTGAAGAACAAGACCGTAGATATGAGGTGTGAGGGATCTCACAGGGGAAGGGGGGGGTCGACTCCGCTCACCTCGAGGGGAGCGGAGAGAAGGACCTAGCAGGGGTCGGCTCTCTGGCGCCACCACTTGCCCCAGGTCAGTCAGGGAACTGCACCGAGGGCAAATAGTCGCCGGAAAGGCTTCCTTTATAGGTACGAATTAGTTAGGCGCTCCCAGTGAGGTGGGGATATATATCACCAGTCCAGGCTTGGGATATATATATAAACCTCCCAGCCATCACTGCCAGAGTTCCTCACTAAAACATTACGGTATTATGCCACCAGTTCATCGTTTGAAATAAGCCCCGTCCGACAGCAGGCTTATATCGGGTCAGGAACCCACCCAGGTAGCGTATCATGGGGACCATGCGGTCATGGGGATTTGTGGATCAATATAAAAGAGCAGCCCAAGAATAATTTTATATTTAATCGCCTAAACGGCGCACTAGAAATATACAAGCATATATTTACAGAACAATATAGAGGTATGCAATCAGAAGTGTAGTACAAAGGATAGGGTATAGATAGGTTGCAATTACCGTGTTATGTAGCATGTGACCACAGGGAGGCACTGATGGATCACAGGTCCAAATCTTATTTACAGGCTTTCCTAGCTCCGTCCGATAACGTTGGTCGTCCGCCAAAAGAAAACTACAAAACTGAGCTCCAAGTAGAATCATAGAATCATAGAATGGTAGAGTTGGAAGGGACCTCCTGGGCCTTCTGGTCCAACCCCCTGCTCAAAGCAGGATTCTCTAAATCATCCCAGACAGATGTCTATCCAGCCTCTGTTTGAAGACTTCCATTGAAGGAGAACTCACCACCTCTTGTGGCAGCCTGTTCCACTCATTGATCACTCTAACTGTCAAAAAGTTTTTTCTAATATCTAATCTGTGTCTCCTCCCATTCAGTTTCATCCCATTGCTTCTAGTCTTTCCTTGTGCAAATGAGAATAAAGATGATCCTTCTACAATGTGACAGCCCTTGAGATATTTGTAGACAGCTATTAAGTCTCCTCTCAGTCTTCTTTTTTGCAAGCTAAACATTCCCAAATCCTGCAACCGTTCCTCATAGGACATGGTTTGCAGACCGGTCACCATTCTGGTGGC
Organism: Oophaga sylvatica; assembly: GCA_033576555.1. Taxonomy (NCBI): domain Eukaryota; kingdom Metazoa; phylum Chordata; class Amphibia; order Anura; family Dendrobatidae; genus Oophaga; species Oophaga sylvatica. The sequence goes on along the minus strand of JARQOD010000003.1, from coordinate 608,402,257 downwards.
TCTTCTCTGAACTTGCTCCAGTTTGTTGATGTCTTTTTTAAAATGTGGTGCCCAAAACTGGACACAGTATTCCAGATGAGGTCTGACCAAAGAGGAGTAGAGGGCAATAATGACCTCACGTGATCTAGACTGTATGCTTCTGTTGATACATCCTAGAATTGCATTTGCCTTTTTTGCTGCTGCATCACACTGTTGACTCATGTTAAGTCTGTGATCAATTTATATACCCAAGTCTTTTTCACATGTGCTGTTACTTAGCCCTATTCCTCCCATTTTGTATATGCTTTTTCATTTTTATTGCCCAGATGTAGTACTTTGCATTTTTCCCTGTTAAAATCCATTCTGTTAGTTGCTGTCACGCTGTATAGCAGATATATATATATGTGATGTCAGTAATCTATATCAAAAGGGCAACATACTATATAACATGCGCATAGATATATGATAACATAGAATTACCTGACAGAATGTCCAGTGGGTCAATACGGAATCCGTTATACGCTGTCTCCGGCTAGAGGGTGACCGGGGTCTATGCTGACCCTAAACTGGGTCCTAACTAATCCCTCTACCTGGAGGTACTGTTAAAGGTACGAGGTCCAGGCCACCAGCGTAAACCCTGTCTCCTATCAATCCCTGCCAACTGTAATCTAGTCCTAAGAAGGACCCTGATTACCACCAAAGGGAATGAACAGGTAACGGTTAATGAACAGAAAGACATACAAGAAAGACAAGAAATAAAGTAAATAAAGTCTTACATACAACACTCACACACAGTAGGAACACCTAAGGTCTCAGAGATAAACTATAAGCTGTAAGAGTAAAAACAACTAAGGAGCTCTTAGCTTAAATATTCTCAGAACCGATCCAGTCTGCTAGACTACATGAATGCTTTCACCGGCATCTAACAAGCAGACTGGCAGGTATATGAAGGAATCTAATTAGAACATAATCAAAAGCAGCCGGGCGAGGCTGGACCTAGTCTTAGCAAAGAGCTAGGTAAAATTAACTCCCTCATTACCAAACACAAAGAAACAGCAACTCAGCTGTGAGAAGTCAGAGTGTGTAATCGCGACGATCCTCGTGGCGATACACCCATGACAGTACCCCCCCCTCTACGAGGGGACTCCGGACCCTCAGGGCCAGGTCTGCCCGGGTGAGTTGTGTGAAAGGTCCGAACCAATCGATCTGCGTTAACATCAGACGCAGGGACCCACGTCCTCTCCTCAGGACCATACCCCCTCCAATGAACTAAGTACTGAAGGGATCGGCGACTGAGACGTGAGTCAATGATTTTCGACCCATGAAATTCCACGTTATCATTGACCACCACTGAAGGAGGAGGTAGAGGTGACGGTATGACTGGTGCCACATACTTTTTAAGTAATGACTTGTGAAACACATTATGAATTTTAAACGTAGGAGGGAGGTCCAGACGAAATGCCACAGGATTAATTATGGAACTGATCCTGTACGGCCCGATGAATCTGGGACCCAACCTCCAGGAGGAAACTTTAAGTTTTATATTCCTGGTAGACAACCAAACCAGATCGTTCACCTTCAGATCTAGACCAGAAACTCTCCCCCTATCAGCCATCGTTTGTAACGGTTCCCCGTAACCTTCAGTCTTAACCGATCTGGAACTATCAGTCTCCCTGGAAGTCCCACAGGGGCGTCCCCTGAGCCCCCAATACCTCCCCCTCAAGCTCAGAGCATACAGCTGACACTACAACTCCCTCCTGAGGAATAGGAACCGGATCATCCGTCTTCCCGGCCCCTGGGAAAGTACGAGATAAGGCATCAGGAAGCAACTTTATTGAGCAGTCATATGCGCGATGAGGAGGTAACTCTTTACACCCCTCCTCTGGGAACATCTCCCCAAAGTCCTCCAGAAAAGGAGACAAAGTCCTAGGCACAACCGCACCGATGACCGTGCTCATGCAGTTATTCCTGCAAAATTCACCCCACTGGCTTATCTTTCTGGATTGCCAATCAATCACTGGGTTATGTTTAGCCAACCAAGGAAGTCCCAACACAATAGGAGTAGGTAGACCCTCCAACACATAACAAGACAATTGCTCTTTATGTATTGCCCCTACTCGAAGATCTATGTTATGAACAGCTTGTACCAAGCTACCTTGACCGAGAGGTCTAGAATCAATAGAGACTATAGGGACCGGTTTGGCCAATACACTCAGTTGCATACCATGCACCTGGGCAAACCGAGCGTCCACCAGATTAGCCCCGGACCCACTATCAAGAAAAACAGAAATCCTCTCAGTTCTAGTACCAATCACCACCTCCGCAGGCACGAGAAACTGAGAGGGATTTGGGGACGAAATACACACTCCCAGGTTAACTCCTTTGCTCAAAGAGGCCCGGGATGGACACCCCCAACAAAATGTCCCTCTCTCCCGCAAAAGAAACACCTTCTAGTCTTGCGGCGCACCGCCGATTCCCTCCTACAAAAAGATGTCCCTCCCAACTGCATGGGTTCCTCAGAACAGACCAGGGGAACCTCAGTATAAGGACTTTAGTAGTAGGTGGAGTCATCACGGGAGGCGGAGTTACCTCGCGTCTTCCCCGAATTCGTCTATCAATGCGAATAGCGAGGGCCATAGCAGCCTCCAGTGATGGAGGAGAATCATACTGAGCCAACACATCCTTTAATTTGTCAGACAACCCTTGACAAAACTGGCTCCTAAGAGCTGGGTCATTCCACTGAGTATCTGTTGCCCATCTACGGAACTCAGAAGAATATTCCTCCGCTGGACGATTTCCTTGCCGTATTTTACGTAACTTTGTTTCAGCAAGGGAAACTCGATCCGGATCATCATATACCAGACCCAGGGCAGTAAAAAATCGATCCACTGACTGGAGATCTGGGGAGCCTGGAGGAATAGAGAACGCCCAAGATTGAGGGTCCCCTTGTAAGAGTGAGATAACAATTCCCACCCTCTGCTCTTCACTCCCAGATGACCGAGGCCGCAGCCGAAAGTACAATTTACATGCCTCCCGGAAAGTAAAAAATTTATCCCGCCCACCAGTGAACCTGTCCGGGAGAGCAACCTTAGGTTCAGATCTGGTTTGCTCCGGGGGGGACAAAACCTTGGACTTAATGTCTGCAAACTCCATGGACAACCCCTGCAACTGCCGGGCCAGCTGGGCTACTGGATCCATGACAGCTGGGGAGAATCTTTAGTATGGCCGGTGAAAATGTCACGCTGTATAGCAGATATATATATATGTGATGTCAGTAATCTATATCAAAAGGGCAACATACTATATAACATGCGCATAGATATATGATAACATAGAATTACCTGACAGAATGTCCAGTGGGTCAATACGGAATCCGTTATACGCTGTCTCTGGCTAGAGGGTGACCGGGGTCTATGCTGACCCTAAACTGGGGTCCTAACTAATCCCTCTACCTGGAGGTACTGTTAAAGGTACAGAGGTCCAGGCCACCAGCGTAAACCCTGTCTCCTATCAATCCCTGCCAACTGTAATCTAGTCCTAAGAAGGACCCTGATTACCACCAAAGGGAATGAACAGGTAACGGTTAATGAACAGAAAGACATACAAGAAAGACAAGAAATAAAGTAAATAAAGTCTTACATACAACACTCACACACAGTAGGAACACCTAAGGTCTCAGAGATAAACTATAAGCTGTAAGAGTAAAAACAACTAAGGAGCTCCTAGCTTAAATATTCTCAGAACCGATCCAGTCTGCTAGACTACATGAATGCTTTCACCGGCATCTAACAAGCAGACTGGCAGGTATATGAAGGAATCTAATTAGAACATAATCAAAAGCAGCCGGGCGAGGCTGGACCTAGTCTTAGCAAAGAGCTAGGTAAAATTAACTCCCTCATTACCAAACACAAAGAAACAGCAACTCAGCTGTGAGAAGTCAGAGTGTGTAATCGCGACGATCCTCGTGGCGATACACCCATGACAGTTGCTGCCCACTGCTCCAGTTTATGTATATCTTTTTGAATCCTCTCTCTCTCTTCTCTAGTATTAGCTACCCCTCCTAGCTTTGTGTCATCAGCAAATTTGATCAGTTTACCCTCAATTCCTTCATCTAAATCATTGATAAAGATGTTGAACAATACAGGGCCCAAAACAGAGCCTTGTGGTACCCCACTTGAGACATTTTTCCAACTGGATGTGCAGCCATTTACGACCACTCTTTGGGACCGATCACTAAGCCAGTTATGAATCCACCTAACAGTTGCCTTGTCCATTCCATACTTAGTCATTTTTTCAATAACGATTGTGTGAGATACTTTGTCAAATGCTTTGCTGAAGTCAAGATATACTATATCTACAGCATTTCCCTGATCCACCCAGTCAGTGATTCTGTCATAGAAGGAAATTAAGTTAGTCTGACATGACTTATTAGTTACAAACCCATGCTGACTCTGTTTAATCACTTCATTCTTATCCAGGTACTTGCATACATGTTCTTTAATAATTTGTTCAAAGATCTTTCCTGGTATAGAAGTCAGACTCACCGGCCTGTATTTCCCTGGGTCCACCTTCTTCCCCCTTTTGAAGATAGGAACAACATTTGCTCTTCTCCAGTCTTCTGGGACTTCTCCTGTTCTCCAAGAATTTTCAAAGATATGGACAGTGGTTCAAGAATTTCTTCTGCTATCTCCTTCAGTACCCTGGGGTGTAATTCATCTGGACCTGGAGACTTGAATTCATTTATGTTAGCTAAGTGTTTCCTCACTGTCTTTCTGTTTATAGATATCCTGGATTCTTCTATTCCTTTAATAGGACAGTGAAGATCAGTTGATGTTACATTTCCTTTCTGAGAGAAAACAGATGCAAAATAGGAATTTAAAAGTTCAGCCTTCTCAACATCCTGACTTACCATTTCATCATTTTCATCCTGTAAAAATCCTATAGCATCTTTGACTTTTCTTTTACTTTTGACGTATCCCCAAAATCCTTTTTTGTTGCTTTTGACATCTCTTGCAAGCCTTAATTCATTGTCAGCTTTAGATAATCTGATTTGTGCCCTGCAGGTTCTGCAGACGGCATTATATTCTTCTTTAGATATGCCTCCCTCTTTCCATTTGATAAACATTTCTTTCTTCCTTTTTAGCATGTGTTTAAGTTCTATGTTCATCCATCCTGGTTTCCTTAAATGCTTCCCATTCTTCCCTCTTTTCGGAATTGTTAACGATTGTGCTTTGAGAATCTAATTTTTCAAGATTTTCCATCCTTCCTGGACATTTTTGTCCTTAAGGATATCCAGCCATTGGATCCCTCCAATTCTCTTTCTGAGTTCCTTAAAATCTGCCTTTCTGAAATCTAACCTTGACGTCTGAGTCTTCACAGGTCTTCCTCCTCTTGTTATCCAAAATTCTAAAATAGCATGGTCACTACCTCCTAGAGTCCCAGCCACTCTTACCTCCTCCACCATTTCCTCCCTGTTTATGAGGATTAGATCCAAGGTAGCAGATCCCCTTGTTTTCTCCATTACCTTTTGGAAGATAAAGTTGTCAGCAAGAGAGGATAAGAATTTCCTGGACCTGTTAGTTTTGCCTGAGAGAGATTCCCAACAAATGTCTGGATAGTTGAAATCTCCCATGACCACTATGTCATATTTTTTGGAGAACTTGGCCATTTGATGCATAAAGAGTTCATCCATATCTTCAGCTTGCACAGGCGGCCTGTAGTAAATGCCTACAATGGTGTCCTTTCCATTGATCTGTCCTTGTATTCTTACCCAAACAGTTTCCACAGAACTCCCAGTCTCTGAAGCGTCAATCTCTGTGCAGATATACGCTTTTCTAACATACAATGCAACACCTCCTCCTCGTTTATCAAGTCTGTTTCTTGCAAATAAGTTGTATCCTTCTAGCCTTGTATTCCAATCATGTGTATCGTCCCACCAAGTCTCAGTGATTCCAATGACATCATATTCTTCTCCTGCGTTAGTAGCTCCAGTTCTCCTTGTTTGTTGCCCATGCTTTGTGCATTCGTATAGAAACACTTTAGTTTGTGATTGGTTTCTCTTCCTTCAATATTTTTATTATGTAAATTTTTTTGTCTTTGTTCTTCCCCTTCACTTCTAATAGCAGAAATCTCAATAGTATTTGTCAAGTGTATGGCTTTTGCTGGCGTTTTGCTTCCCTTCCCACATTGTTCTAGTTTAAAGCTCTCCTGATGAGTGTAGCAAGGCGACTTCCAAATACATGTTTTCCAGTCTTCGTAAAGTGCACCCCATCTCTAGCAAGTAGTCCATCGTATAGGTAATTCACTCCGTGATCCAGAAATCCAAATCCTTGCTGACGGCACCATCGACGTAGCCAGTTGTTCACCTGCAGAATCTTATTCCACCTCCTTGTTCCATGGCCATCCACTGGGAGGATGGAAGAGAAGACCACCTGCGCTCCCAGTTCTTTCACTTTCTTACCTAAGTTTTCAAAGTCACTGTAGATGGTTTCCAGGTCGTTTCTAGCGGTGTCATTTGTCCCCACATGTATTAGCAGGAATGGGTAGTCATCTTTAGGTCTGAAGAGTCCTGATATCCTGTCAGACACATGTTTAATTTTTGCACCTGGAAGACAGCACATTTCTCTTGAGGTTATATCCGGTCTGCAGATAGCGGCCTCTGTTCCTCTCAACAGGGAATCGCCCATGACAACAACTCTCCGTTTCTTCTTCACAACAGTTTTCTTTCTCCATTCAGGAGGACTCTGAGGCGTACAAGGTTGTTTGTGGGCAAAGTCTTATCCTGATGTATTTCTTCATCGTTCTCCTGTGTAAGAGCCTGGTATTGGTTCCTGAGCAGAATTGGTGCTGACTGCCTCCTGATCCTCCTGCTTCTCTGGGTCACATGCTTCCATTCCTCTGTTTCTTCAGTTGCACTTCGAATTTCTTCTCTTTCTGTACCATGAAGAGATAATTCTGCTCTGTCTAAGAACTCTTCACCTTCCTTAATGGTCTTCAATGTAGATAACCTCTCTTCCAGATTTTGCAACTTTTCCTCCAACAGGGACACAAGCTTGCATTTCTGGCATGTGAAGTTTGGCTTTTCCACTGGTAAGTCTATGAACATGTAGCAAGAAATGCAGCTCACCACATGGCTCCTAGCCTCTTCCATGTTCTTATTGTTCAAGAGATAATCAAGCGGTGAAATATAAGCCAAAACTCAAGCGCCGCTAGGCGCGCGGTTTACTGATGTCCTCCTTTCAGCTGCAACAGCCAAAATCCAGTGTTCCTTGAGCTCGCGGATACTCTTCACTTATCCCAGAAGGCACTGGGAATATGCAAATTATCTCCTCGGGACTCCTCCCCTGGTTTACTGATGTTCTCCTTTCAGCTGCAACAGCCAAAATCCAGTGTTCCTTGAGCTCTCGGAGACTCTTCACTTATCCCAGAAGGCACTGGGAATATGCAAATTATCTCCTCGGGACTCCTCCCCTGGTTTACTGATGTCCTCCTTTCAGCTGCAACAGCCAAAATCCAGTGTTCCTTGAGCTCGCGGAGACTCTTCACTTATCCCAGAAGGCACTGGGAATACGCAAATTATCTCCTCGGGACTCCTCCCCTGGTTTACTGATGTCCTCCTTTCAGCTGCAACAGCGAAAATCCAGTGTTCCTTGAGCTCGCGGAGACTCTTCACTTATCCCAGAAGGCACTGGGAATACACAAATTATCTCCTCGGGACTCCTCCCCTGGTTTACTGATGTCCTCCTTTCAGCTGCAACAGCCAAAATCCAGTGTTCCTTGAGCTCGCGGAGACTCTTCACTTATCCAGAAGACACTGGGAATATGCAAATTATCTCCTCGGGACTCCTCCCCTGGTTTACTGATGTCCTCCTTTCAGCTGCAACAGCCAAAATCCAGTGTTCCTTGAGCTCGCGGAGACTCTTCACTTATCCCAGAAGGCACTGGGAATACGCAAATTATCTCCTCGGGACTCCTCCCCTGGTTTGTGAGGAGCTGACACTTATCTCCTTGGCTGCTCCCCCCACACTCTGCTCCCACCCCTGGGCTTGTGCAGCCTCTCTCCTCCCATCTCTGAAAGTTTGATTTTCAGTCCAGAACTGTGGATGGCCCACAACTTTCCGCCCGAAGCTCTGAACGGAACGGCAGCAGTGCCACTGGATTTGGCTGGACTTTATCTGCGCATCAAGTCCAAATATGCCTATCTTATGTAATTCCTGGTTGCTAAGCTTTATAACTCCATAGCACAGAGTGCTACAATTGGCTGCCGGGCACGGGCGTATGGGGGGAGGAACGCCGATTCAGATGATGTGCTCTGCTAGGCTCAGAGATATTGCATTCTGTTATTATAGGTCATTTTCCAGATTCGATACCTCAGAGTCTGCTGTGATTTGTTGTAGGATGAGGAATATCCGTGTGTTTTGTCACACAAAAGGGCCAGCTGGCTTGCAGCTGCAGAAGTTTTCACACCTTGGTGTTATGAGCTTCAAATGATTTGTTCTTGGTTTTTAATTAAAGATTATTATTTATTTATTTATATGCACCATTGATTCCATGGTACTGTACATGAGAAGGGGTTGCATACAAATTACAGATAACACAGTAAACTAACAATGACAGACTGATACAGAGGGGAGAGGACCCTGCCCTTTCGGGCTTACATTCTGCAGGATGGTGGGAAGAAGACAGCAGGTTGGTGGGTTGCAGCAGTGTTGGTTGAGGCGATATCTCCGGTAGTGGTGAGGAGGTACTGTAGCATGGTCATTGCAGGCTGTAAGCTTTCCTGAAGAGGTGGGTTTTCAGGTTCCGTCTGAAGGATCTGAATGTGGTTGATAGTCGGACGTGTTGGGGCAAAGAAGTCCAGAGATAAACACTGCATGGCTTTTTATGGCCCTTCCCCATTACAGGAGTGGAAGGAGTTGTCCTGAACTTAAAATCCAAAATGGATTCTCCCTTGTCCGTCACATGAGGCATGTAGGTATGACTATTTTAAGTATTGTAGTACCTGTATGCCCATATTAATAGCTTAGTTACGTCTGTCCAGGGGGGTGACAGATTCCCTTTAAAGTTGCGTCATATGCTGGCTCAGAAGCTGCGTCCTCATTTCTGTTCAGTTTATGGCCGAGTTATTCAGTGTTATAGCAAAGAGAGTTTCTATTAAAAAATAATGTTTTTCCATCGCCTCATTGGGAGACACAGACCATGGGTGTTATGCTGCTGCCACTAGGAGGACACTAAGCTAATACACAAAGAAATTGGCTCCTCCTCCGCAGTATACAGCCTCTGCTGGCTCTAGCCTGAACCAGATCTTAGTGTCTGTAGGAGGCACTAGGGTCTGGTTTCAGACCCCCACGTTATTATTTTAATTTTTACTTTTTTTCTACGGATTCAAGGGGCGACGGGGCCTTTCAAGGTCCCGATCTCCCAAAACCACCAACAGGCTGGCACGCGGAGTGTAGTCTCCCCTCATCCCCTCCTGCAACCTCAATGCGGCCTGAGCTCTCCTCAGGGGCGACGGATTCCTTCAATGGGTCCGCTCTCCCCACACCACCAACAGACGGGAACATGGGGTGTCGCCCCCAAGTACCCCCTTCTGGAGCCAGGTTCTTCAGCCGGACATGCCAGCCCGCCTCACCAATCCTGACAAGAAAATTTACCTCAGGTAACATGCAGAGGCTCCATGCGGCGTCCGTGCGGCCCCACTGCACCACCACTGTCAGAAAGCGGATGGTGACTGGAGGCAAAAGAGACCTCTCCACCTCCCTATCAAAGGGATGGTTGATTGAGGATGGATGGCGTGCAGCGCTCCCGACTCAGCTACGTACCGGCGATGTGAGTACAGCCACTGGTTGGCACATTACCGCCATGAAAAGCGCCCGGTACGTGAGAAATTAACCCTCTCCGCCTCCCTTTCAAAGGGATAGTGGATTGAGCATGGACGGCGCGCAGCGCTCCCGACTCTGCTACATCCCGGCGACGTGGGTACAGCCACTGGTTGGCACATTACTGCCATGAAAAGTGTGCAGTGCATGAGAAATTAACCCTCTCCGCCTCCCTATCAAAGCGATGGCGGATTGAGGTAGTATGACCGCATATGCCGCTGGCTCCCACCGCAGTGAGTACCCAAACGCTTGCGCGCTTTTTTCCATGGCAGCTGCTGATGCATCCTCCCACCAGCTGCCGAGGCCTGTCATAATAGGCCGTGGGTCCGACTGCCGCCGCGGCCTGCGCCATCACCACTACCGCGGCCTGCTCCAAAACGCCGCTGAGCCTTCTCATTGGAGTCGCAGCCGCGGCCTCTCTCAGGAGCCGCAGCCGTGGCTTCCTCTGGAGCCGCCGCCCTCTCAACCGCCGCGGCCTCCTCATAGGAACTGCCGCCGCGGCTTCCTCAAAGGAGCCGCCGCTGCGGTCTTAATCACCAGAGTCGCTCCTGCGCCTCACCTCCTGCGCTGCTGCAAGTCTCCGCCGCAGCAGTCCAGCAGGGCCGCGGCCTTCTCCAACTGCCGCGGCTGCCTCTCTAATTTAGTCCCCGGCTTTTGGCCGGGTAGGCCTCAGTTCCGCCCTCCCGGGTAGCTCCACCCACGGTTTTTTGGCGCTCTCCCTGCTTCTCGGCCCCTCGGCATGCCTCCTCCCACCTGTTCTGGTGCTTCTCGTCAAAACCGAGAAGCGCCAACTCAGTCCCGGCCGTCATTTCTCCCTTCAACGCCGCATCTCCTGAGTAGGGGAAAAGCTATCCCGGTGTCTGACAGACAAAGATGGACAGGACACAGGACCCTGGGTAAGCTTTAACAGCGCTTAACCCCTTCCCTGCAAGTCTCCATGCTCTATTAATATCTGAGGCTCCATGCGGCGTCCGTGCGGCCCCACTATATCACCACTGCCCAAAGGTGGATGGTGACTGGAGGCTAACAAAACCTCACCATCTCCCTATCAAAGATGGTGGATTGAGCAGATAATCAGTGCGGATGGCGAGTGGTTTGCATGTGACCTTCGTTACTCGTCTGTCACTGCTACGCAGTCTGCCGTCTCTGGCGGCACGGACATATGACCTGGGAGCACTGACTGATAAAACGCACGCTTACGCCTAGTGTACTACGTATAATGCCCCACTACCGCAAAGGCTATCCACTGCAATCTGTGCAGTTTGCATCTTCTCACAGGAGCCCAACGAATGGGCAACGTCTCCGGCTTCAGTTTACCTTACGACAAAAGCCCTCTGCCCTTCGAGTCTTCAGACAGTGGCTGACAGCAGCAAAGAATGCCCAATTTTCTAACTAACGTCTCACAGGCATTCTGCTGTTTTGGTGTACGCATGCTCCCTTTCCAGCTCCACCGTCCCTGGGGATTGCAGCAAACACGACTCAGGATATGAGTCTCATGTGGCCGTATATCCGGATTCGCCAGACTACCAGGAATCCTTAGATGCCCTCATCGATCAGGTTAATAGAGCTCTGTGTTATGAATGGACTTGAGATGAGTTCTGAGCAGAGGCTCCCTCTGGTGGTTACAAGCGGTACTGGACTGTCCAGTGAAGATTGTGAGGATTGGGAATCAGGTGTTACTGACTGGTCTTATATAAGGGAGTCACCTTCCCATCAGGGTTGCCGGTGATCAATTTTTCTGGTCTCAATCCTTGATTCCTGTTTCCTTTGTAGCCTGCTGTGTCGTGTCTGCATCTCCTGCTAACAGATAAGACATTTTCTTATTTTTGCTTTTGTGCTTGATTTTTGCATTTTGTCCTGCACTTCTGTGGGGGCCTTCAGGGTCCCCTCGGGGGCTTTTGCCCTCTCAGTTTTGTTCAGCCACTGATGTTTGTACATTTGCTTTTTCCATTTTTTTTCAGTGGCTGCTGTTTTGATTTTGTTACACCAGAGAACTAATTTAGGTGGTAGAGGTCGTGTGATCTCAGGTGTTTTTGAAATTAGTAAAGTTGGTGCTTTTCAGGGTTTTTTGGGATTGCAGTAAGTGCCCTTCCTATCCTTTTCTATTTAGATAGTTTGGGCCCCAACGTTTGCTCATACAGTGCCTACAAGTAGTATTCAACCCCCTGCAGATTTAGCTGGTTTGATAAGATGCAAATAAGTTAGAGCCTTCAAACTGCAAACAAGAGTAGGATTTATTAACAGAAGCATAAATCTTACAAAACAAAAAGTTATGTTGCTCAGTTGAATTTTAATAAATTTTAAACATAAAAGTGTGGGTTAATTATTATACAACCCCTACGTTTAATATTTCGTGGAATAACCCTTGTTTGCAATTACAGCTTATAATCGTCTTTTATAAGACCTGATCAGGCCGGCACAGGTCTGTGGAGTTATCTTGGCCCACTCCTCCATGCAGATCTTCTCCAAGTTATCTAGGTTCTTTGGGTGTCTCATGTGGACTTTAATCTTGAGCTCCTTCCACAAGTTTTCAATTGGGTTAAGGTCAGGAGACTGACTAGGCCACTCCAACACCTTGACTTTTTCCCTCTTGAACCAGGCCTTGGTTTTCTTGGCTGTGTGCTTTGGGTCGTTGTCTTGTTGGAAGATGAAATTACGACCCATCTTAAGATCCTTGATGGAGGAGCGGAGGTTCTTGGCCAAAATCTCCAGGTAGGCCGTGCTATCCATCCTCCCATGGATGCGGACCAGATGGCCAGGCCCCTTGGCTGAGAAACAGCCCCACAGCATGATGCTGCCACCACCATGCTTGACTGTAGGGATGGTATTCTTGGGGTCGTATGCAGTGCCATCCAGTCTCCAAACGTGACGTGTGTGGTTGGCACCAAAGATCTCGATCTTGATCTCATCAGACCATAAAACCTTGATCCAGTCTGTCTGAGAGTCCTCCAAGTGATCATGAGCAAACTGTAGACGAGCCTTGACATGACGCTTTGAAAGTAAAGGTACCTTACGGGCTCGTCTGGAACGGAGACCATTGCAGTGGAGTACGTTACTTATGGTATTGACTGAAACCAATGTCCCCACTGCCATGAGATCTTCCCGGAGCTCCTTCCTTGTTGTCCTTGGGTTAGCCTTGACTCTTCGGACAAGCCTGGCCTCGGCACGGGAGGAAACTTTCAAAGGCTGTCCAGGCCGTGGAAGGCTAACAGTAGTTCCATAAGCCTTCCACTTACGGATGATGCTCCCAACAGTGGAGACAGGTAGGGCCAACTCCTTGGAAAGGGTTTTGTACCGCTTGCCAGCCTTGTGACCCTCCACGATCTTGTCTCTGATGGCCTTGGAATGCTCCTTTGTCTTTCCCATGTTGACCATGTATGAGTGCTGTTCACAAGTTTGGGGAGGGTCTTAAATAGTCAGAAAAGGCTGGCAAAAGAGATCATTAATCCACACATGTGAAGCTCATTATTCTTGGTGCCTGAACTACTTCTTAATACTTTAGGGGGACCAAACAGAATTTTTGTGGTTTGAGGGTTGAATAATAAATGACACTCTGAATTTACTTTTAACGTTTTTTTAAAAAAAAAAAAAAAAATTAAAACAAAAATTTTTGCTGCAGTGCATTTCCCACTTCCAGGCTGATCTACAGTACAAATGTCACAATGCCAAGTTAATTCCGCATGTGTCAACCAGCTAAATCTGCAGGGGTTGAATACTACTTGTAGGCACTGTACTATTTTCTGTCTGTGTCAGTATTTCTTCTTGTCTAACCACCATTACATGTTTGGGGGCTTTCTATGTTCTTTGGGGATCTGCTCCGGGGCAGATAGCTTTCATCTTTCTATCTTTAGGTATAGTTAGTTTCTCAGGCTGTGACGAGCGTCTAGGACCAACGTAGGAACGCTCCACGGCTGCCTCTAGTTGTGGTGGTTAGTCAGGGTACTGCAATCTCATAGATTCCAACTGCTCTGGTGTATTGCCTTTTTTACCTGCACTCCTCAGCTACCAAATCATAACAGCTCTGAGAGCCGTACTATGTCAAAAATTAGTCTTTATCTCACTGAGACCTTCAAAGGGACCAAACGTCCTCACAGGGTTTTTTACTAATCTCCCTGAGTTGCTGACATAGGTCAGAGATATAGTAGTTGCCGGACAAATGATTCTCTGAGCTAAAGCCGTTTAATCACGGTGCCCTTTTGTCCACGCTCTAAAAAGAGAGTGGACGGAGTCTCCAACAATGGATCCTATATTACGGCTCCATTACTAACCTCTACTGTCTTTGACTGACGGCTTGTCTATTAAAATCCCCACTGACCGTCCAATTGGCCCGCGGTCAGTCTTTTGAGGTTTCTGGGGTAACTCTCTTCCCTTCTCTCGCCGTCACCTAGGTGGCCACAGCATGATGGTTCGGACTAGGGCCCTAGCCAAGATCAGTCAAAACAATAGCTTGCCTCACTAGGTGGTTAGTCTGGATTACCAAATAGCCTGGGCCAGGGATTATGGGTACATGCATCCCTAGATACAGCGGACGGCGACGCTCTTATAGCTCCAACGCCATTACCATCAGCAGAGCCCTATGGCTCAGAGAGTGGCAAGCAGATTCCCCTTCGAAGAAATCTCTAACTTCCTTAAGCTCTTCCATTCCTGGGAACGCAGACCCTCACGGTCCAAACTCAAGGGTACCCCTTCCCACAAGTTTCTCTGCTCAATGACTCATTGCAGTATCTGAAAGACTCGGACAGGGTAGACATCCATCTACTCCTGCTTTACCAGGTCTGGCTGGCGGGTATTCTCGACCATGGGTCTGAAATCTAGTGGTTTTCAGATACGGACATAGAATTCCTGTTCCCCTCGCCAACTCGTTTCCTCCGGTCCCGTCTTTTAAGGACAAAAGGAACAAGCGGCCCCACCTTATTAGGCCATTTCATGTACTCCGCATCTATGGAACCATTCTCACGCTCCCACACACAGACAGGTTCAAACAGTCTTACCCAAACCTGTTTGTCGTTCCGAAGAAGGACGGAACCGTGCGTCCCATCCTAGAAGTAAAACTGACGAACAAGTTTGTCAGTGTGCGTCTCTTCAAGATGGAATTTTTCCTATGTTATCACCTCTCATTCCAATCCTTCCCAGCCCGACAAGGATTTCTCCGCTTCGTCCATCGCAGACAACCATTTTCAGTTCACGGCTTTAACCTTCTGTCTCGCCTCGGCTCCCAGGCTGTTCTCCAAGTTCATGGCAGTCGTTATTTCTATCCCATGCTCTCGGCGCATAGTGATTCCACTCTACCCAGACAACCTCCTTTTGAAGAGATCGCACGTTCAAGCCTGTGCAGACAGGGTCAGCATCACCGTGGACACTCTCACTCGTCTTGGTTGGTTGGAGAACTTGCGCAATTCCTTTTCATCCCATCTCCTCGTTTCAGGCCTGGACACTTCCCGAGTGTTGATAATTCCCCCTTCAGGAAAGATTTTCACTGATCCAGGAAGCTCAGAAGTTTCCTCTAGGCCGTACCCTTTTCCTGTAGTCTGGAACGCAGGTCTAAAAAAAAAAAAAAAAATGATGCCGGCAATCCATCAGTACCATTCCCTCGACTACATCTCCGTCGTCTGTAGCAGACATTGCTACCAGCGTGGGACGGATATCCATCCTCTCTGGACCGCTATTTTTCGCCAGTCCCTCCGGATCAGGCGGTCTCTGAGGTAGTGGACGTTGTTGTCCTTAGTGATTCAGATTAAGTACCTTCTTCCTGTTCCCTTGCTGGTGTTGACCACTGACGCCAGTCTCCTAGGTTGGAGAGTGCTCCCCCGCCTCCACACGGTCCAGGGACGCTTGCCCTTTGGGAATCAGGTCTCCTGATCAATTTTCTTGAGATCCGGGCAATCAGACTAATCATCCAATTTCTGCCTGCTTCCCGATGGTCATTCCCCCCGGATCCAATCAGTCCACGCCCCGGCTGTGGCATACATCTTTGGTCAGGAGGGCTCACAAACCACAGGAGCTATGCTTGACGTAGCTCGCAGTCTGCAAAAGGCCGATACAAACCATTTACCTTTTTTGTCGGCAGCTCACGTTCTAGGGGTAGGAAATTGGCGCACATTTTTTCTCAGCCGCCAGGGCCTGATCCCAGGACACTTATTCATTTCCCTGGCAGCCTTTTAGCACGGTTGGCAATGCTGGGTAACGCTGCATATAGACCTCAATGGCCTCTAAGCGCCAAAGTCCCGGCATTTCTAGATCCGTTCTGTGACCCAATTGTCCTTGGGTCAGATCACCTGGTGCTTTCGTGGCATCAGTTTTTCGCTTCCAATACTTTTTCTCCCCCTCTTCTGCTAATTCCAAGTGTCTTCCAGAAGTTCAAGGCCGAGGGAATCCCACTGTTTTTTCGTCGCACCAGTCTGAATACGACGAGCGTGGTACGTGGTTCTAGTGCATCTAGACCCCTACCTCTGCGGTTACCAAACTGTCCAGATCTTCTTTTTCCAGAGCGCCAGGACTCGAGTGGGCTGGGCTTAACGACCTGAGCATTGACCGCCACACGTAGCGTTCACCGTTATCATCAATGTCCAGAAATTTACTCTCAGGCGTATTTACCATCATATTCGAGAAAGCTTTGTTCCCTTGGTGGTTTTAACAACCATGTTTGTTTCCCACTTGTGTTTGCCATTTCGTCCATATTGGAGTTCCTCCAAAAGGTTTCCATTCAAGCCTGGCACTGTTTTCTCTCAATGCTATCCACCCTGTTTTCATCTGATCTCAGGTGCTTTACAAGTGGTCTTCTTCAAACTCCTGTAAGATGTATCTATCACTCTTCCTTCTTGGAAAGCTCCCTTTCTGGTGGCTGTAACAAACACTTCCAGAACAGCGCCTTTCTCCAAATAGGATTTTTTCTCTATGTTTCCCGAGCGACACAGAAAAGGCCTACCTGCTTTTTTTTAAAAAAAAAAAAAACCTGCAGTAGCCAGATATATCTCCAATTTAAGAAGCTTTCCGAGTCTGAGGTCTCCTATCCCTGCGAACTGAGAGTAAACTCCACTACGTCAGTACAGGCGTCCTGGGTCATTCGGCCCCGGACGTCGATACAGCAAGGTTGCAGGGCTGCAACTTGGTCCAGTCTTCTCACGTTAGTTAACCATTACACTTAAGCCTTTTCAGAGGCTACCCTTAGCAGATAAATTCTGCAATCGACAGCAGCGCATCTGTAGACCAGATTATTCGCTGTTATAAATGTGCTAGAGATGGTTTCTGAGCAGAGGCTCCCTCTGGTGGTTACAGACAGTACTGAGCCTTTCAGCGAGGAATGGCAATCTGGGATCGCTGACTGGTCTGATATAAGGGAGGTTCCCTCCCATGATGGTTGCCGGTGATCAATTGTTCTTGTCTCAATTGTGGTTCCTGGTTCATTTGGAAGTTTGCTGAGTCTTGCCTGCATCTTTGCTATCAGATCAGATATTTTCTGTTTTTATTTTTGTGCTTGCTTTTTGCATTGTTCCCTGCACTTCTGTGGAGGTCAGCCAGGTCCCCTCCGGGGGCTTGTGCTCCTCTCAGTTTATCTGAAGCCACTATTATTTGTTCATTTGCTTTTTCCTGTTTTTTCAGTGGCTGCGGCTTAGTTTTGTTACACCAGAGATCTGATTTTAGGTGGTAGAGATCGTGTGATCTCAGATGTTTTTGCAATCAGAAGAGTCGGTATTTTTTAGGGGTTTTTTTGGGATTGCAGTGAGTATCCTTTCCTGTACTTTTCTGTCTAGACAGATTGGGCCCCAGCGTTTGCTCATTCTATTTTCTGTCTGTGTCCGTGCTTCTTCTTGTCTAACCGCCATTACATGTTTGGGGGCTTCCTATTTTCTTTGGGGATCTGCTCCGGGGCAGATAGCTTTCATCTTTCTGCCTTTAGGTGTAGTTATCTCTCAGGCTGTGACGAGGCGTCTAGGATCAACGTAGGAACGCTCCACGGCTACCTCTAGTTGTGTGGTTAGTTCAGGGTACTGCAATCCAGTAGGTTCCAGCCTCTCTGGTGTATTGCCGTTTTTGCTTATTCTCCTCAGCTACCAAAACACAACAGTATCACCGGCCAGAACTGAAAATTATATGGTACTCACAGAAGGGAAAAATAGTGTGGAAAGAAAAAAAAAAAAAGTTGTCAGAGTTGTCAGAGATTTTTTTTTTCCTGTTTGTTGCATTTTTTCCCTCTTTTTCTCTGGGTGCTGAGGAGGATTTTTTTTTTTCTCTCAATGGAGCTTGCACAGTTGTCTGGCCGTGTGGATCAGCTTGCCACTGAGGTTCGGAGTATTGCTACCTATCTTGCTAGGTTGCCGGTTGTGGAACCTAGGATTCCCATGCCAGATTTGTTTTTGGGGGATCGGCTAAATTTCGGAATTTCAAAAATAACTGTAAGTTGTTTTTTGCCTTAAAGCCTAAGTCTTCAGGGAACGCAGCCCAGCAGGTTCAAATTGTCATCTCTCTCCTGCGCGGCGACCCTCAGGATTGGGCTTTTTCCCTGACACCTGGGGATCCTGTTTTGAATGATGTTGATGTATTTTTTCTGGCTCTGGGGTTATTGTACGATGAACCTAATGTCACTGATCAAGCTGAAAAAACCTTGTTGGCATTAAATCAGGGTCTTGAAGACGCTGAGTTGTACTGTCAGAAATTCCGAAAGTGGGCAGTCCTGACCAAATGGAATGATGATGCTTTGGCAGCCCTTTTTCGGAAGGGGCTGTCAGAGAATGTAAAGGATGTTATGGTGGGATTCCCTGCTCCCTCTGGTCTCAATGATTCTATGTCATAGGCTATTCAAATTGACAGACGTTTGCGTGAGCGCAGAGGTATGCGTGAGATAGTGTTGCCTTGTGAGCCAGCTTCTGAGCCCATGCAGTGTGATAGAGTGACTTCTGGGGCACAGCGTCATGAGTTTCGAAAGTGCAATGGGTTATGTTTCTACTGTGGTGACGCCTCTCATGCTATTTCAGTCTGCCCTAAGCGGGGAAGACGTTTTGCACGCTCAGTTGTCTTGGGTAGTGTTCAGACTAAATTTCTGTTGACTGTTACCCTGATTTGCTCCCTGTCCACATTTTCTGCTCAGGCTTTTGTTGATTCAGGAGCAGCTATTAACCTGATGGATTTTGACTTTGCCAAACGTTGTGGGTTTCCCATGATACCCCTGCGGAAGTCTATTCCCCTACTGTACATTGATACTACCCCTTTGGCAGAGAATAAACCCCAGTTTTCTACTCAGGTGATAATGAGGGTTGAACCAGATCATCAGGAAAGTTGCAAATTTTTGGTGCTGTATAATCTGCATGACATTATTGTACTAGGTTTCCCTTGGTTACAGTCTCATAATCCTGTTTTGGATTGGAAATCTGTGTCTGTGACCAGTTGGGGCTAACAATGTGTTAATGCCGACACTCCTGTTTTTTCTGCCTCTCCCCAGTCTCAGGATGTTCCTGACTTTTTGACTGATTTTTCAGATGTATTTAGTGAAAGTAAATCTGCATCCTTACCCCCTCACAGGAGCTATGATTGCGCTATTGAATTAGTGCCTGGTGGTAAATTTCCTAAAGGTCGCCTTTTTAACTTGTCTGTACCTGAACACGATGCTATGCGATCTTATATCAAGGAGTCATTGGAGAAGGGTCATATCAGACCATCCTCTTCACCCTTGGGTGGCGGTTTTTTCTTTGTGGCCAAAAAGGATGGTTCATTGAGGCTGTGTATTGATTATCGTCTCTTGAATAAGATCACTGTGAAGTATCAATATCCGTTACCCTTGATTTCTGACCTGTTTTCCAGGGTGAAAAGTGCTAGTTGGTTTAACAAGCTTGACCTCAGGGGGGCATATAACCTTATTCGCATTAAGCACGGAGATGAATGGAAGACGGCGTTTAATATCCCAGAGGGGCATTTTGAGTACCTAGTGATGCCCTTTGGGCTCACTAATGCTCCTTCCGTCTTCCAATCCTTCATGAATGATATTTTCAGGGATTTTGTGGATAAATTTCTGATTGTTTATTTGGATGATATCTTGATTTTTTCCAATGACTGGGACTCTCATGTGAAACATGTTCGGACTGTGTTCCAGATTTTGAGAGAGAATGCACTGTATGTGAAGGGATCAAAGTGTCTTTTTGGCGTACAGAAGGTCTCATTTCTGGGATTCATTTTGTCTCCGTCTGTTATTGAAATGGACCCGGTCAAGGTTCAGGCCTTCTGTGATTGGGTCCAACCTACTTCATTAAAGGCTCTTCAGAGATTTTTGGGTTTTGCCAATTTTTATCGTAAATTTATTGGTAATTTCTCCGGTATTGTTAAACCATTGACTGATTTGACCAAAAAGGGTTCTGATGTGGTGAATTGGCCTCCTGAGGCAGTCTCTGCGTTTCAGGAACTTAAGCAGAGATTCACTTCTGCTCCTGTTCATGGCAGCCTGATGTTTCTCTACCGTTTCAGGTGGAGGTTGATGCCTCTGAAATTGGGGCAGGTGCCGTTTTGTCCCAAAGAGATCCAGAGACCTCTAAGAGTAACCCTTGTGCCTTTTTCTCTCGAAAATTTTCTCCAACTGAACGTAATTATGACGTGGGTAATCGGGAGTTATTGGCCATGAAGTGGGACTTTGAAGAGTGGAGACATTGGCTGGAAGGAGCCAAACATCAGGTGGTGGTCCTCACGGACCATAAGAATCTGGTTTATCTCGAATCAGCCAAGCGACTTAATCCTAGACAGGCCAGGTGGGCCTTGTTTTTCACACGTTTTAATGTTAAGGCGGATGCCCTCTTGAGGAGTTTCTTTGCGGACTCTCCTGAGTTATCTGATCCTACTGTTATTTTAAAAGAGGGTGTAGTTCTTTCCGCCATCTCGCCAATTTAAGACTGGCTCTGGAAGGGTGTCAGGAGGATAAACCTGAGCGCTGCTCTATTGGGAAATTGTTTGTCCCAGACCAGTGGAAGAAGAGTGTGATGTCTGAGATTCATTTTTCCTTGTTGGCTGGTCATCCCGGGATTTTTGGTACCAGAGACTTGGTGAGTCGGTCCTTTTGGTGGCCTACTTTGTCTCGTGATGTCAGGGAATTTGTGCAGTCCTGCGGGACTTGCTCTCGCTCCAAGCCTTGCTCTCGCTCTAGTGGTTTGTTAATGCCATTACCTGTGCCCAAGAGGCCATGGACCCATATCTCTATGGATTTTATTTCCGACCTCCCTGTTTCTCAGAGAATGACCGTTATCTGGGTAATCTGTGATAGGTTTTCCAAGATGATACATCTTGTGCCATTACCTAAGTTACCTTCCTCCTCCGAATTGGTGCCTTTGTTCCTTCAGCACGTGGTTCGGTTACATGGCATTCCCGAGAACATTGTGTCTGACAGAGGAGTCCAGTTTGTTTCCAGATTTTGGAGGACATTTTGTTCTAAACTTGGTGTTCAATTATCTTTCTCCTCTGCTTTTCATCCTCAGACCAATGGACAAACCGAGAGAACAAACTAGACCTTGGAGACTTATGTTTTGTGTCTGCTGATCAAGATGACTGGGTCTCTTTTTTGCCTTTGGCTGAGTTTGCTCTTAAAAATAGGGCTAGCTCTGCCACCTTGATGTCTCCATTTTTCTGCAATTTTGGGTTTCACCTCGATTTTCTTCGGGACAGGCGAAGGCTTCTGTCTGTCCGGGTGTTGACTCTGTTGTGGAGCGAATGCATCAGATTTGGGACCAGGTAGTGGAGAGGTTGTCTCTCTCTCAGGAGAAAGCCCAGCGGTTTGCCAACCGGCATAGGACTGATGGTCCTCGGTTTAAAGTGGGGGACTTGGTTTGGTTGTCCTCAAGAAATATCCCTATGAGGGTTGCATCTCCAAAGTTTAAGCCTAGGTTCATTGGACCTTATAAGATCATGGAGATTCTTAATCCTGTTTCCTTCCGTTTGCTTCTTCCAGGGACATTTAAGATCCATAACGTGTTCCACAAGTCCTTATTGAATAGGTTTGTCCAGCCAGTGGTTCCTATGGCTGCGCCTCCTGACCGTTTTGGTTGAGGGCAATCTGAAGTATGTGGTTGAGAAAATATTGGATTCTCGTTTTTCTAGACAGAAACTCCAGTATTTGGTTAAGTGGAGAGGTTATGGTCAGGAGGACAATTCTTGGGTGTTTGCTTCGGACATCCATGTTAGGAGACTGATCCGTGCCTATCACCGAGCTCATCCTGATCGGCCTGGTTGCACAAGTGAGGGTTCGGTGACCCCTCCTCAAGGCAATACACCAGAGAGGCTGGAACCTATTGGATTACAGTAACCTGAACTAACCACACAACTAGAAGTAGCCGTGGAGCGTTCCTACGTTGATCCTAGATGCCTCGTCACAGCCTGAGAGATAACTACACCTAAAGGCAGAAAGATGAAAGCTATCTGCCCCGGAGCAGATCCCCAAAGAAAATAGGAAGCCCCCAAACATGTAATGGCGGTTAGACAAGAAGAAAGCACGGACACAGACAGAAAATAGAATGAGCAAACGCTGGGGCCCAATCTGTTTAGACAGAAAAGTACAGGAAAGAATTTTAACTGCAATCCAACAAAAACCCTAACAAAAATACCAACACTTCTGATTGCCAAAAACCTGAGATCACACGATCTCATCCACCTAAATCAGATCTCTGGTGTAACAAAGCGCTATTCAGCAAATAAAAAGTAACAAAGGAGCAAAGCAAAAGTGCAGACAAAAACGGAGCACAATTGCAGCGCCAGACCCCCAAAAGGGGACAGGCTGCAGTACACTGCAAGCAGCAAACCCACAATGAAAATCAAACAGAGGGAAAAAAAAACAGCAAACACTTATCTGAAGGAGAGCAGGAAACTAGCAGTGCTTCAAGCAAGACCAGAAGGAACAATTGAAACATGTTATAACTGAATCAGGCCCAATGTGTTATGTTTATTGGGCCCCAGCTCAGAAGCTGCCTCCAGCATATTCACAACAGGAGACACAGCACCCACCCTTTTTAGTCTAACAACTTCTGCTTGTCTCTTTCAGCCGATGTGGTGATCACTAATATTATGTGAATGATCGTACCTTGGTATGATGTTAATCTTCTCCTACTGCTTTTGCACAGAACTGGTTCAGGCTAGAGCCAGCAGAGGGTGTATACTGCGGAGGAGGAGCCAATTTCTTTGTGTATTAGCTTAGAGTCCTCCTAGTGGCAGCAGCATAACACCCATGGTCTGTGTCTCCCAATGAGCGTCTCGGAGAAAAGGATTTTACGGTGAGTACACAAAAATCCCTGTTTAATTTGTAACCTTAAAAAATTACAGGGTGTTAGTCAATATGCTAGAAGTAAAATCAACCATGAAGGCACAGTTACCCAAAGCAGTCCAATGGGTACCTGACTCATCATGTAACATATGCAGTAGAATGTTTAGTGTATATTAGTAACCAATAAGACAAAAACTGAAAAGATGTCACCCAAGTCAAACCTAAGACGTGGTGGTCCATAGAGTTCCATGGGCATCAGATAAAGCAAGGGACTAAGAAAAGGCCCTATTAACCCATGTCGTGCCCCATGCGTGACTCCTGCCCTGACACGGGCTGTACCCCAGTTTGCTGCTAATCTAGGTGACCCCAGGTGGGAGGGATTTTTGTTTTGGGTGTCACCTAGATTAGTACTACATCAGCACATGTTATGAGAGTTATGATTCTGGCACACACTGGTCGGTACCTTTTGCTACATTCCTGAGTTATTCAGCCATCATCTGTCTCTAACAGACTGGCATGCATCCAAGCGGTGTCTACGGCTGTTAACCTGGTAAATGCTGCTGTCAGTATGTGACAGCATTTACACTTGCAGCTCACTGTTCTAACTGTTCATCAACACTCCCATGACACAATTATGCAGATGGGCTGCTGTAACAGCCAGAGGTCTGCTGAAGACCCCCTTATCTGTCATGACGGTATTCCTGTGAAAGCCAGTCCGTGGCCAGCGTTCATAAGAGACCATTATTTTTACTATATACAGCAATACTGAGATTTTGCTGTGTAATATAGCATAAGCAGTTGGGTGATTGGAGGCTAAAGTCCCCTAAGGGGGCTAACAAATACAATAAAAGATTAAAAAAAAATAATCATTAATTTTACAACCACTCCTCCCCACTTAGAAATTAACAAACAATAAAATACGCATTTGTTATTGCTGCATTCATTAAAGACCAATCTATGAAAATATAAACATTCAAAGGCGTAACAAGAAAAGGAATCAATTGTTGGTTTTCGTCCACAACAGTTTAAAAACATTTAATAAGAGGCGATAAAAACATTGTTTTTATCCCAAAAGTGGTGTTAGTAAAGACATTAGCTCAGGGTGGAAAAACAGGGTCTTGCACAGCTCCATTTCCCAAAAACTGAAAATGTTATGACTCTTGGAAAATGGCGACACAAGCAAAAAAAATATTTTTTTTAATAATTTTTTTTTTTTTTTCACCACTTAAAACAAAAGCTATTCATGTTTGCTATCACCATAATCGTTCTGGCCTGGAGAATCATATTGGAAGTGGGTTTTACCTTAAAATGAACATTGCAAATAAAAAAATAATTGCAAAACTGCACTTTCAGCTGCAGAATGGAAGGGAGGGAGACACAGGAATTCATTACTGATGGGTAGGCGGAGCCCCAGATCAGGATGTTACCTCAGATCAAAAGAGTGATGACTGGCTGGCCCCTCCAGCTCGGGCTCCTCCTACTCAGCTCCAGTCTAAGATTTGAGGTCCAGAGGATGGTCGCTGCTAATGCAGCTCCTCAGAAGATTTTATTATTTTAATATTCGGACAGGAGACTTGGATCACTAGTTGGTCTAGAGGTCTCAGGGGTACCAGCGCTGCTGTACCCCAACCTCTCCCTTGGCGGATCTGTATTTACTCAAAGTCCCTGCAGAATCCTTGCCGGCCCTGGGGGATGAGGAGAGCTTCTCTGGCGGGAACGCAAACCACACGTGCGGTCACTGCGTTCTTCGCCCTGGGGGGAAGCATGGGCACTGCGCCAGAAACCCCTGAGGGTCCCTGTGGCGCCTTGGCTGGTGAGTACTCCACACAAATTTTAATAATAATTATGTGTGAGTGCTTTAGCGTCTGAATGAGCAGCGCTATTACTAATGTCAGTATGCTTCAGCGCTGCTGTGACAGCGCTACTACATGTAATGTCAGTATGCTTCAGCGCTGCTGTGACAGCGCTATTACATGTAATGTCAGTATGCTTCAACGCTGCTGTGACAGCGCTACTACATGTAATGTCAGTATGCTTCAGCGCTGCTGTGACAGCGCTACTACATGTAATGTCAGTATGCTTCAACGCTGCTGTGACAGCGCTACTACATGTAATGTCAGTATGCTTCAGCGCTGCTGTGACAGCGCTACTACATGTAATGTCAGTATGCTTCAGCGCTGCTGTGACAGCGCTACTACATGTAATGTCAGTATGCTTCAGCGCTGCTGTGACAGCGCTACTACATGTATGTCAGTATGCTTCAGCGCTGCTGTGACAGCACTACTACATGTAATGTCAGTATGCTTCAGCGCTGCTGTGACAGCGCTACTACATGTAATGTCAGTATGCTTCAGCGCTGCTGTGACAGCGCTGTTACAAGGAGATGTGGTGATTTTTTGTCCGCAGGCAGATAGCTGCAGGACAGAGAGGGAGCAGGAGCGGGGAGAGTTCGCGCTCATTATTTGAGCTGGCGGGGGGCGTGGCCTATCTATCCCGGTCTTTTGAGCAGGAAGACGCGCGGCGGCCATTACTCAGGCTCCTGGGCTCCTCGGACCGCTCCTCTCCTCATAAGACACCACGGCCAGCTGGGTGAGTGCGGATTCCTCACCCCGCAGCGCAGCGATCGCTATACTGCAGCTGCAGTCTCATCAGAGACATAAAAATTGGCTGGGGCTCACAAATATATATAATATTTTGGTGAGTTTGCAATATTAACCCCTCTGAGGGTTATTTCTACCAGCTAAATTTGCTGACTGAATACCGCTGGGGTAACCCTGCTTGTGGAGCGTTAACCCTTCAGCGTTTGAAAAAAAAAAAAAAAAAAAAAAACCGCATAGTTTTTTGCTGGTATTACCGCTTTGACCTGCTCATACAGGTGAGACATGTCTGAACAGAGTTCAGATGCCGCGGATCACGTCCCAGTGCCATTGCGGCAATCAGATACGCAGACCTCCACAGCGTCTAGCGCTGCGGTCGACAGCGGTGGAAAATTGGATGATATCGCTCGATCGATTAATAACTTGTCTGACCTTTTAGGTCAATATGTGTCTGCTAATTCCTCTCAGAGGAAGCGACGCAGGCCGTTACCGGCCTCTACACGGAGCGAGTCAGATGTATCTGATATTGGGCAGAGTTCCCCTTTAAATTCGGATGGAGAAATATCCGATTCAGATGCGGACGAGCCGCAGGGGCGTTCCTCTATGACGAAGCGTACGGAGGCATTAATTGAAGCCATGAGAGATATACTACAGTTACCGGAGGAGGTAACTAGTCGTCCTGGTAAATCAGCACGCATGTTCCAGGAGTCCCGTGCTTCGCGCACAACATTGCCAGCTCTGGATGAGCTTAATGGTGTAATAGAGGAGGAACGTCTATGTCCAGATAAGCGTTTTCATGGAACGCATTTCTTTGATACACTTTATCCTTGCTCTACGGAGTTAAAGGCTAATTGGACTTCTGCTCCTGAAGTGGATGTGTCTTTGTCTCAGCTTAGTAAATCCTCTCTACTCCCTATTAAGGGAAAAGCGAGCTTACAGGAGCCTTTGGATAGAAAGGCAGAATTGGCGGCAAAAGCAAGCTATGAGGCTGCGGGTCATGGATTTCGAGCAGTGCTAGGATCCATGTGTGCTGCTAGAGCTTCTCTAAGCTGGTTGGCACGTCTGAAGACGGAGTTGCAAAATGAATCTCCGTTATCTGAGATACGGGAAACTTGTGAATGGTTAGAAACGGCAGCCTGTTATATCTTTGATGCCGGTCTGGATACGGCATCTCTGCTGGCCAAAGCGCAAGCTTCAGCGGTCACAGTCAGAAGAGCTTTATGGCTCAGACAGTGGGCCGGGGACGCAGTTTCCAAACAAGGGTTGTTGGCCTTACCTTACAAGGGTGGCCATCTTTTTGGATCCGACCTCACAGAGCTGATTTCCAAGGCTAAGGCGAAGGAATCAGCATTACCACAGCGAAGGGCCATGGCCTCGGTGTCCAGTAAGCCTGGTGTTTATAGTGGTCGGCGGTCCTTTCGGGGCCGAGGACGATCTAGTCACTCCTCGTGGGGATCGGGTCGTCCTTCTTTCTCAGGAAAGAAATCCTCTCAGAAAACTCGTACTCCCTGGAAGCAGAGTTTCCGCCAGAACAAGCGGGAACTTGACAAGAAACCCGCAAAGTCGGATTGACGCCAGGGGTCCACTCGAGGATTCTCGAGTGGGGGGTCGCCTGCTTCTTTTCAAGGAGACTTGGATGGCTCGCGTTCCAGATTCCTGGGTAACGCGGATAGTGTCGGCAGGCTATTTCATAGAGTTTGCTTCTCAACCCCCAAATGTTTTTTGTCAATCTCGCGTTCCGTCGGAACCCGAGCTTGTTGTCGCTCTACAGCGAGAGGTCGAATCGCTACTACAAAAGGGTGTAGTGATACCGGTTCCGTCAGAGGACCGAGGGAAAGGTTTTTATTCCAACCTTTTTATAGTTCCCAAAAAGGAGAACAAATTTCGCCCGATTCTGGATCTCAAGCGATTAAACCGGCATGTCCATGCCCGGAAATTTCGCATGGAGTCGCTTCGTTCCGTTGTGGCAGCTCTGTCACAGAACGATTTTCTGGTGTCAATCGACATTCGCGACGCCTATTTGCATATTCCCATCGGAAAGGCTCATCAGCGCTTTCTTCGATTTGCCATAGGTCAGAATCATTACCAGTTCGTGGCTCTGCCGTTCGGCTTAGCCTCAGCGCCAAGGGTCTTTACAAAAATTCTGGCGCCTCTCATGGCAATCCTTCGAAAACAGGGGATTACGATTCTCCCTTATCTGGACGATCTTTTGATCATGGCTTCCTCGGAGGAGGAGGCGTTGACGGCTCGGGATTTGTCTCTTCAGTTTCTGAAGGACTTCGGTTGGCTGGTCAATTGGGAGAAGTCGTCCCTGGAACCATCGAGGACAATCCTCTTTTTGGGAATGCATCTCGACACGTTTCGGTCGGTAGTTTCCCTACCACCAGACAAACAGTCATGTCTTCTTCGACATGTGCAGATTATGAGATCCTCAACGGCAATGTCTCTACGGAAGTGTATGCGTCTTCTAGGACTGATGGTGGCGTCCATGGAGGCAATTCCTTTTGCCCAGTTCCACTCCAGGACTCTTCAAAGGTTCATCTTGAGTCGATGGAATCAGTCGCAATCGCTGGATTGCAGTGTCACCATTTCTCGCGCGGTGCGGGATTCTCTAGAATGGTGGTTACGTCCAGGGGCATTCTCCCTGGGGAAGTCTTTCCTCCCTCTGAAGTGGTCAGTCATAACCACCGATGCCAGCCTGACGGGCTGGGGGGGTGTTTGGAACAATCTCTGGATTCAGGGGTATGGTCATCGGAAGAGTCTGTGCTTCCGATCAACATCCTGGAATTGAGGGCGATTTTCCTTTGCCTCCAACATTGGACGGTCCCTTTGAGCGGTCTGCCAGTCCGTGTGCAGACAGACAATGCGACGGCTGTCGCGTATATCAATCACCAA
Source organism: Oophaga sylvatica (assembly GCA_033576555.1). Lineage (NCBI taxonomy): Eukaryota > Metazoa > Chordata > Amphibia > Anura > Dendrobatidae > Oophaga > Oophaga sylvatica. The sequence goes on along the minus strand of JARQOD010000003.1, from coordinate 608,373,683 downwards.
GGTGGGACAAGGAGTTCCAGACTCATGGTAGAGGTGTCCCGAATTCTGATTTGGGCAGAGGCCAGTGTACCAGCCATTTCGGCGATTCACATTCCAGGGGTTCGGAATGTTACAGCGGACTTTCTCAGTCGCAGAAGGATGGATTCCGGGGAATGGAGCCTCCATCCGGATGTGTTTGCACTACTGTGCTCTCGCTGGGGAACCCCCCAAGTGGATTTGATGGCATCCAGGTTCAATGCCAAGTTACCGACATTCATGTCCAGGTACAAGGATCCGAAGGCGGTGGCGGTGGATGCTCTAGTGGCTCAGTGGGATCAGTTCGAGCTGATCTATGTATTCCCGCCGATATCCTTACTTCCTCTAGTACTGCGTCGGATCAGACTAGAGAGAATTCCAGCTATTTTGATAGCTCCAGACTGGCCAAGAAGGGTGTGGTTCTCGACAATAATGTCGCTGTTGGCGGCACCTCCTTTTCCACTCCCTCTTCAACCGGACTTGTTGACTCAGGGGCCCGTTTGTCATCCGGACTTGATGTCCCTGAGTTTGACGGCGTGGCTCTTGAGACCGAAATCTTGACCCGTAGAGGTTTCTCAGCCGAGGTCATTGCTACCCTTCGTGCTGCAAGATGTCCGGCTACTACTAGGATTTACCACAAGATTTGGGAAACCTTCTTTTCGTGGTGTTTGGGGTCCTCTCGGAACCCGAGAAAATTTTCCATTCCCAACCTGTTGGCTTTTCTACAGCATGGCTAGACAAGGGTTTGGCAGTAAGCACTCTGAAAGGTCAGATTTCTGCTCTGTCCTTATTGTTTCGGAGAACCATTGCTTCAAATAGAGACGTGCTTTCTTTTTTCCGAGGTATATCTCGTAAGTTTCCGCCGCGGAAGGCACCCGTGTCTCCTTGGCGGCTCAACCTTGTTTTGGAGGCTCTTCAGCATAAACCTTTTGAGCCTATGGTTTCTGCTAGCCTTTCTTTACTTTCTTGGAAGGTGGCTTTCCTTGTTGCAGTCACTTCCTTGAGGAGAGTTTCTGAGTTGGCAGCTTTCTTGTTCGCCTCCTTTTCTGGAGTTTTTTCCGGATCGTGTAGTGCTTCGCACTCGGGGTGATTTTTTGCCTAAAGTGGTGTCACAATTTCATGTCAACCAGGATATTGTGTTGCCTTCATTCTGCCCGGATCCGAAGAATGTGAAAGAGCGAGCTTTACACACATTGGATTTAGTGCGGGCCTTGAAGTTTTATCTATCTATTACTCAAGGTTTTCGTAAGACGGACTCCCTGTTTGTGGTTCCAGCAGGTCGTCGGCGTGGTCAACGAGCTTCCAAGGATTCTATAGCTCGTTGGATCCGGTCAGCTATTTTGGAAGCTTACCGTCTTCGGGGTGAATCTTGCCCGATTAAGATTCGAGCCCATTCTACGAGAGCTGTGGCCTCATCGTGGGCTTTTCATCAAGGTGCCTCGGCAGTGCAGCTCTGCCGAGCGGCAACTTGGCGCTCTGTCCACACGTTTACAAAGTTTTATAAAGTGGACGTCAGTGCTTCCGCTGATGCAGCCCTCGGACGTAGGGTCCTGCAGGCAGCTGTAGTTTAAAGTTCTGGATGAACTTGTGTTTAGCGCTGGTTGCGCTTTGTTGTTAAGGTTGTTGGGTTTCTGCCTCTTGTTGGTTTTTCCCACCCTTATTTTTGAACTGCTTTGGGACGTCCCATCAGTAATGAATTCCTGTGTCTCCCTCCCTTCCATTCTGCAGCTGAAACACGGATTTTGGTAAGAACTTACCGGTAAAATCCTTTTCAGCGAAGGAAGGGAGGGAGACACAGCACCCTCCCAAGGCAGAAGTGTGTTGATGTTTTCAGATGCAGCGCGACCCTTATCTGATAGCGATTATCTGGGCTGAGGTCAGCGCGCTAAGGCTCTGTTCCAGCATCGCCAGCTCATCGCAGTAGTCAGGTTCCGTGAGTAGTACCTGGAACTCTGTGGTTTTTGGCTTTCTTTGCATGCATAACCTGTATCCTTGTGTTTTTTCTCTGAAGTTCCTTCAGAAGGGGTTATGTTGCTCCGCTGGTGATCTTGGCTCTTTTTCCTAAAAGCTTTGGTACGACTGGAGCTGAGTAGGAGGAGCCCGAGCTGGAGGGGCCAGCCAGTCATCACTCTTTTGATCTGAGGTAACATCCTGATCTGGGGCTCCGCCTACCCATCAGTAATGAATTCCTGTGTCTCCCTCCCTTCCTTCGCTGAAAAGGATTTTACCGGTAAGTTCTTACCAAAATCCGTGTTTTTTTCACTATTTTGCCACACTTGAAATTTTAGTGCATCACATGATAGCATGAATTGTGTCATTCTAAAGTACAGCTCGTCCTGCAAAAAAACAAGCCTTCACATGGCTATAGGGACGGAAAAATAGAAAAGTTATGACTCTTGGAATCAGAGGTGGAGAAACGGAAAATCACCCTATTGTAAACGAGTTAATGATAATTTGCCTTTGTTTTATATAGATGAAATGTGAGTCTTTGGTGGACCCAATGTTCTTCATTTTGATACTGCCTCTACATGGTCTGAGACTTGGTTACAGCACCCACTATGACAAATCAATGAGACCACCATCATCCCCACTCACGAAAGACCTGAAATGTTGAGCTCACAAGAAAACATTCATAAATGCTTTGTGTCTTTTTGTATCTGGAAAAAAAATGCAATAAGATATTTGATCCAAAGCTGCTACTTATGGAGTGCTGCTCCAGCTCTTTCCAGCTCTACTAGTACATGCACTCTTTCAGGCTCTGCCCATACTCTATAGGCGCTGTGCAACCTGTGCTTGTGTATACATTCGAGTATATCATCATCATGTCTATGCCACAAGAATGGCTCATGAGTCTTTATTAATTACAGTAACAGGACTAGGGCTCTATTCCACACCAATTACACCGTCAGCAGGACCTTGTAGCTACCCCTGACAGATTTATGCTGCAGGGGGATTTTCTGATTTCTTTGGTGATCTACACAGTTTCTTCTATGTAACAGCACCATTTGAATCCCTAGCGAATGTTGCTACTAATCAAAAGATATCTATATTTAATCTGGTAGAAAAGATATGTTAATATTGTTGTTTCAAGCATCCAAGTAGGACTATGTAAATAGCTGTTCTAGTCTAAAACAGGGAAAGCATATAAAACAAGAAGGGTATAATGAACAATAAAATTGCAATATTTTATTAGAAGTACTAAAAAGGACAAACAGTACATTTAAGACAGTGCCAATAGTACACATTTAAGACAGTGCCAATAGTCCTTCCTGGGCCTCAGCGAAACATGGCTGACACCCTCTGACACAGCCTCCCCTGCTGTGTTATGTTACGGCGGCCTCCACTTCACCCACACTACTCGCCCTGGCAACAGATATGGTGGAGGAGTGGGAATTCTCCTTTCTTCCAACTGTACCTTAAACCCAAACCCACCTCTACCATCCCTTATCCTCCCCTCTTTTGAAGTCCACTCTGTCCGCATCTACTTTCCCTCCAACCTCCAAGTGGCCGTCATATACCGACCACTGCCTTTATTGACCAATTCTCTACCTGGCTTCTTCTTTTTCTCTCTGATGACATTCCCACTATCATCATGGGTGACTTCAACATCCCCATTGACACCCACCAGTTGGCAGCCTCCAAACTCCTTTGGACTTACCCAGTGGTCCTCCTCAGCCACCCACACAGACGGACATACATTAGACATGGTCTTCACACGTCTCTGCTCCCTATCTAACTTCACAACCTCCCCTCTCCCTCTGACCATATACTCACTTTCTCATCCCTGTCCTCCTCACCTGTCATCCATGTCCAACATGTCCCGCTGAAACCTCGCACACCTAAACCTCGCACACTCTCTGACTCTATTCTACCACTGTCCTCCATATTTTCACTCCACGACACAGACAATGCCACTAGCTTTTTCAATGCCACCCTTGCATCAGCCATCGACTCGTACGTCCCTGTCACGCATAGCAGAGTGCGATGAATCAATAGACAACCCTGGAACAATAGCATCACTAAAAAGCTTCGGCAAGTATCCAGAATTGCAAAGCGGCGTTGGAAGAAAACGCACTCGCAACACGATTTCACTTCATTCAAACATGCAACACTCAAGATAGACCAAACAAGGCAAGTCTTTGTTGCCCGACCATCACAATCCCTTGTATGCAAGACCAATGCCCTAACCCAGGGTTCCCCAACTCCAGTCCTCAAGGCCCACCAACTGGTCATGTTTTCAGGATTTCCTTTGTATTGCACAGGGGATGCAATTATCACCTGGGCAATACTAAGCAAATCCTGAAAACATGACCTGTTGGTGGGCCTTGAAGACTGGAGTTGGGGAACCCTGCCTTAACCCCCATAACTTCCCCCTCCAAAATCACTGAAGGAGAGCTTGCTCATCTCTCCAAATCACACCTCACCACTTGTGCACTTGACCCCATCCCACCTCCTCCCCAACCTCACCATTAAACTAATCCCATCCCTAACCCATGTCTTCAAACTATCACTAACTTCTGGTACCTTCCCTTCTGCTTTCAAACATGCCACAATCGCACATATCTTCAAAAAGCCATCCCTTGACCCGAGTGCTATGTCCATTTATTCCCCCATATCTTTGCTCCCTTTTGCTTCCAAACTCCTTGAGCAGCACGTCCACACAGAACTTTCCTCTCACTTTGCATCTAACTTGCTCTTTGACAACCTACAATCTGGCTTCCGTCCCCACCATTCCACTGAGACTTCCCTGACCAAACTTACTAACGACAATTCACAATACTCCTCCTTCCAGACCTGTCCTCTGCTTTCGACACAGTTGACCACTGCGTCCTACTACATATCCTCTCTTCTTTTGGTGTCAAAGACCTTGCCCTATCCTGGATCTCCTCATACCTTAACAATTGCACATTTAGCATTTCCTACTCCCACACTACCTCCTCATCTCGCCCCCTCTCTGTTGGCTTCCCTCAATGCTCTGTCTTAGGACCACTTCTCTACTCAATCTATACCCTTGGCCTGGGACAACTCAAAGTCCTATGGCTTCCAGTACCATCTATATGCTGATGACACTCAGATCTACCTCTCTGGCCCAGATGTCACCTCTCTGCTCTCCATACTTCCAGAGTGCCTGTCAGCCGTATCCTCCTTCTCCTCTTGCTTCCTCAAGCTCAATGTGGACAAATCTGAACTAATCATCTTTCCTTCATTTTGCATACCTTCGCTACCTGATCCCTACCTGATCTATCTATCACAATAAATGAATTCACACTTTCCCCTGTCCCGGTAATCCGCTGCCTCAAAGTAAGCCTTGACTCTTCCCTGTCCTTCAAACCGCACATCCAAGCTCTTGCCACCTCCTGTCGCCTCCAGCTCAAAAATATTTCCAGAATCCGTCCTTTCCTGACGAAGGCACGCAGCTGAAACGTGCGTACGGGAAGTGTCACCATCACATGGTTCTTTGTAAGACATGGTAACTGTATTTGTGATATCTATTTAAGATATTATGGGTCAAATATCCACACTTTAGTGGTGTACCTTAGATGCATTGTAGGCACTTCATCAGTGTTGAATCATTGAAATATGGTATATTCACTGCTCAAAAAAATAAAGGGAACACTTAAACAACAGAATATAACTCCAAGTAAATCAAACTTCTGTGAAATCAAACTTAGTCCACTTAGGAAGCAACACTGATTGACAATCAATTTCACATGCTGTTGTGCAAATGGAATAGACAACAGATGGAAATTATTGGCAATTATCAAGACACTCAATAAAAGAGTGGTTCTGCAGGTGGGGACCACAGACCACATCTCAGTACCAATGCTTTCTGACTGATGTTTTGGTCACTTTAGAATGTTGGTTGTACTTTCACGCTCGTGGTAGCATGAGACAGACTCTACAACCCACACAAGTGGCTCAGGTAGTGCCAGGGCCGGCGTCAGCACCCGGCACACCGAGCAAGTGACGGGGCCCTGAGCAGGCGGGGGGGACCACTCGCCGTCGGGCACCCGGCGCCCGTTAGCGGTGTCAGCGCCGCCACTGGGGCCCCCCCGCTAGTTCAGGGCCCCGGCGGCAGCCGGCGCAATACTCACCTCTCCCCGTGCCTCCGCTACCGCAGCTCCGAGCTCCAGGGGGCGCCTCCGCCGGCGCTTCCTCTCTCACAGCAGCGCCGCTGAATGACGTCATCATTCAGCGACCGGCTGTGGCAGAGAGAGCGCGGACGCCGGACAGGTGAGGCGTGCGTGTGTGTTGTGTGTGTGTGCCTGTGTGTATGTGAGAGAGTGCTGCCTGCGGTGCTGTATGTGTGATGGTGGTGGGGGGAGGCAGGCAGTGATGGTGGTGAAGAGGCGATGATGATGGGGAGGCAATGATAATGGGAAGGCGATGATGATGATATTAATGGGGAGGCAATGATAATGAATGATGGGGAGGCAATGATAATGATGATGATGGGGAGGCTATGATAATGGGAAGGCAATGATGATGATGATATTAATGGGGAGGCAATGATAATGATGATGATGGGGAGGCAATGATCATGATATTAATGGGGAGGCAATGGTTAAGATGATGATGGGTAGGCAATGATAATGATGATGCTGGGGAGGCTATGATAATGGGAAGGCAATGATGATGATGATATTAATGGGGAGGCAATGATAATGATGATGATGGGGAGGCAATGATAATGGGAAGGCAATGATGATGATATTAATGGGGAGGCAATGATGATGATGGGGAGGCAATGATAATGGGAAGGCAATGATGATGATATTAATGGGGAGGCAATGATGATAATAGGGAGGCAATGATGATGATGATGGGCAGGCGATGATGAGGGGAGGCAATAATGATGATGATGGGCAGGCAATGATGATGATAATGGGGAGTCTTTCCACAGCGCCCTTTCCTGAGCCGTAACAGTGCAGAACGCAGCACAGTGTAGAGTAGAGCTCCATATTTTGTATGGAGCATTATATTGGGTCCAGTATTCTGTATGGAGCATTATATTGGGTCCAGTATTCTGTATGGAGCATTATATGGGGGATGGCGGGGTGACATCCTTCATGGGGTATTATATGGGATGATGAGGGGGAGACTATGTGGTGCCCATAATATTGTATGGAGGACTGTACTGTCCAGTCTGTACTGTGCCTGTGAGGATTTGGTGGTTTTTGAGCTATTGTACAATTTACAATAGGTATCAGTCATGTAATGGAAGAAGAGAAGTGTTTGGCGTTGTGCTATACCTATATTTCTCTGCAGTATCTGTGCATCATGAATCGTGGTCTGTGTTAAGGGGGCCCACTGAGACTCTTTCGCCCGGGGCCCATAAAAACCTGGAGCGGCCCTGGGTAGTGCAGTTAATCCAGGATGGCACATCAATGCGAGATGTGGCAAGAAGGTTTGCTGTGTCTGTCAGTGTAGTGTCCAGAGGCTGGAGGCGCTACCAGGAGACAGGCCAGTACACCAGGAGACGTGGAGGGGGCCGTAGGAGGGCAGCAACCCAGCAGCAGGTCCGCTAACTCCACCTTTGTGCAAGGAGGAACATGAGGAGCATTGCCAGAGCCCTGCAAAATGACCTCCAGCAGGCCACAAAGGTGCATGTGTCTGCACAAACTTTTAGAAACCGACTCCATGAGGATGGTCTGAGTGCCCAACGTCCACAGATGGGGGTTGTGCTCACAGCCCAACACCGTGCTGGACGCTTGGCATTTCCCGTAGAATGTAAGTCCGCAAAGACAGGGTCCTCTCCCCTCTGTACCAGTCTGTCATTGTAAATTTGTTTACTGTAAACGATATCTATAACTTTGTATGTAACCCCTTCTCATGTACAGCACCATGGAATTAATGGCGCTATATAAATAAATAATAATAATAATTTGCCACAGAAAACCAGGATTGGCAAAATCGCCACTGGCACCCTGTGCTCTTCACAGATGAAAGCAGGTTAACACTGAGCACATGTGACAGATTCTGAAGACGCCGTGGAGAGCGATCTGCCTGCAACATCTTCAGCATTTGGCAGTGGGTCAGTAATGGTGTGGGATGGCATTTCTTTGGAGGGCCGCACAGCCCTCAATGTGCTCGCCAGAAGTAGCATGACTGCCATTGGGTACTGAGATGAGATCCTCAGACTCCTTGTGAGACCATATGCTGGTGCGGTTGGCACTGGGTTCCTCGTAATGTAGGACAATGCCAGAACTCATGTGGCTGAAGTGTGTCAGCAGTTCCTGCAAGATGAAGGCATTGAAGCTATGGACTGGCCCGCCCATTCCCCAGACCTGAATTCGATTGAGCACATCTGGGACATCATGTCTCGCTCCATCCACCAATGTCACTTTGCACCATAGACGGTCCAGGAGTTGGCGGATGCTTTAGTCCAGGTCTGGGAGGGGATCCCTCAGGAGACCATCCGCCGCCTCATCAGGAGCATGCTCAGGCGTTGTAGGGAGGTCATACAGGCACAGGGAGGTCATACAGGCACATGGAGTCCACACACACTACTGAGCATCATTTTGACTTGTTTTAAGGACATTACATTCCACTTTAATTTTGTGGGTGACTCCAAATCCGGCCTCCATTGGTTAACAAGTTTGATTTTCATTGATGATCTTTGTGTGATTTTGTTGTCAGCACGTTCAACTTTGTACAGAACAAAGTATTCAATGAGAATATTTCATTCATTCAGATCTAGGATGTGTTATTTCAGTGTTCCCTTTATTTTTTTGAGCAGTGTATAATTTATGATTAGTGGTTTGGATGCAAACTTACTTTGCTTGGTACATTAGCTGCTCACATTTTAACCTTTTTATCCTCATGGTGTATTAGCATTACATCTTAGTTTTGCCCACTATCTGGTGGTGCCACTTATTTTCTTTGGCTCATCACTATGCATTATTGGCACTGTCTTAAATGTACTGTTTGTCCTTTTTAGTACTTCTATAAAATATTGCAATTTTATTGTTCATTATACGCTTCTTGTGTTATATGCTTTCACAGTTTTTTCTATGTGTTGTCTGTCTCTGGTAAAGGGTTATTGTGGTGGTTGATGCTGTTTTTTTCTTACAGGTGATGAGGACCATTCTGGACTGTGCTCCCGTGTGACTAGATTTTTTCATATCTGAGTTCTACATTGCAGAATATGATCACTTTTATCCCACATTGAGACTTTTGTGTGGTTGAACATTAATTTGAGTAGCTATTAACCAACTTTACAATGATGCTATTTAACAATGGACACGCAGGGTTTTCACATTGCTGATCCTTTGATTTATTGCGGTGTTTTATCTTCTGTCCAGATTATGTAAATCCATGAATAAACATTTTTATTTATATTTCTTTCCCTTTGTACAATATCACTTATATTTGAGGAAAAATGATTAGAATCAGATGCAATATTTCATATGAGAAGAGAAAGATGGCACTTCATATTCAGGTTCCACAACTAATAATAAAAACTAGTGCTAGTTCACTTGAGACGCAACATGCGAGCTCTGTGTGCTGTGTTCACCCATTCTGATATTTACAGCAGTACAAAAAATACATAAAACAAAGCCCGCACTTCAATACTATTAAATTACTAGAAACACCTACAAAAATTGAAGCAAAAGATCCAAATAAAAGTAACAAATCATAATTCATCTAAAGAGATGAACTAGACATGAAAAAAAACATTCAATAAGAGTGTGGCACAAAGATCTATATTACTCACAAAAGCCAAGTCAAAAGCACAAATGTACAATACATAACTCATATATCTACATAAATGTTATAATGGGCAAAATGGCCAAATGACTAAGTAACATGTAGGAGAGTAAGTTTAGCCCAACAGTGGCAAAAATAGCAGTGCAAATATTGATCGTAAACCATAGGTAGAAAAGAGCCCTGAGTGGGAATAATCCAAACCTCTAATGTGTGTTTCGCATTAGCTTCTTCCAGGGGGGTAGTATTAAATTAATAGAAAGGTGCACATATTCTGTGGCCAACATACAGTGGCATGTAAAAGTTTGGGCGCCCCTTGTCAAAATTACTGTTATTGTGAACAGTTAAGCAAGTTAAAGATAAAGTGATCTCTAATTAGCCTAAGTTAAAGATGACACATTTCTTTCGTAGTTTAGGCAAAAAAATTTTTTATATACAGTATATATATATATATATATATATATATATTATTATATATTTATTTATTTATTTTATTTTTTCATCTCTTTCATTTAAAAAAATACAAAAAAGGAAAAATGGCCAATGCAAAAGTTTGGAATTTCTGCATGGTTAGTATTTAGTAGCACCCCCTTTTGAAAGTATCACAGCTTGTAAACACTTTTTGTAGCCAGACAATAGTCGTTCAGCTTTTGTTTGATGGATTTTCATTCATTCTTCCTTAGAAATTTTTTCCAGTTCTGTGAGATTCCTGGGTTCTCTGCTATTTTGAATTTAAGCTCATAGGAGCTAATTTGCATATTCCTGGTGCACTCTGGGAATATGAAGAGGCGCTATGAGTCTGAGGATCTTTGGGTGTGGCTGGCACGAGCTGCATGGAGGAAATCGTCAAAACATCCACCAAACGGTTCGCAAATTTTTACGGTGATTCCACTGAAATTCATTTTGTTCAGTAAGGAGAAGGAGATTGCCCATATGGTGTGCTGCAATTTGTGCTCTATGTTTATAGATTTGCCAGAGGAAAAGACAAACTTTACGGGCCAGAAATGCAAGCTTATGACTTTTTTAGAGAAAAAGGTGCAAAGACTTCAGGAGAGAATAGCTACACTGAAGCTCATCAAAACAGAGCTGAAGAATCTCTTCAGAATCTCTTCAGAATATTCCAAGGGAAGAACTTTCCAGTGTTCCTGCAGAAGATGATAGAGTAGAAAAATCTATTCAGAATGTTCTAAGAGTAGCACCTTTCAATGTACCTGCAGTAGAAGAAAATTGGAAGCATGTGACCCAAAGAGGCAGGAGGATGAGGATGGAGTCAGCACCCATACCGCTGAAGAACCAATACTAGGCTCTCACGCAGGACTCCTATGAAGATATACATAAAAAAGTGCTTTGCCGACAAAGAACACCCCAATAAGAAATCAGAAGCCTCTTGAAGGGAGAAAAAATGCTGTCATGAAGAAGAAAAGAAGAATGATGGTCATAGAGGATTCCCTACTGAGAGGAACAGAAGCCGCTATCTGCCGACCAGACATTACTTCACGAGAAGTGTGCTGTCTTCCAGGTGCCCAAATCAAAGATGTTTCTGATAGGGTATCAAGACTCTTCAGTGATAAAGACGACTACCCATGCCTTTTAATACACATAGGAACAAATGACAGCAAGAAAGGACCTGGAAATTATAGACAGAGACTTTGAAGACCTAGGCCAGAAAGTGAAGGAACTGGGAGCGCAGGTCGTCTTATCATCCATCATCCCAGTGGATGGACATGGACCAAGGAGATTGAACAGGATTCTACAGGTGAACAATCAACTGCGTACATGGTGCAGTGAGCAGTGTTTTGTGTTTCTTGACCATGGAGTGAATTACCTGTATGATGGACTCCTTGCTACAGATGGGTTGCTCCTTACGAAACGGGAAAACACATATTTGGTAGACGCCTTGCTACGCTCATCATGAGAGCTTTAAACTAGAGCAGTATGGGATGGCAAATATATGGCCAGGAAGAAATATGTAGCTAATAAATTCTTTTGAGAACCCTACTATTAGGCTGGCTTCACACATCCGGCGGGCGCCTTGCGGCGCCCCCGGCATTTTCCCGCAGCGCCGCATCTGAAAATCTGATGCGCCGCATGCGGCTTTTTTCGCATTGACATGCATTAGCGCCGCATGGCGCCGCATGTCAATGCATTGCATGCGGTTTTGTCCGGATGCGGCGCAAATGTACATTGCGGCGTCCGGAAAAAACGCTGCATGTAACGTTTTTTTTTTTTTGCCGGATGGTTTCTTATCTCTCCAAGCATCAGAAACCATCCGGCAAAAAAACGCATTTTGGGCGCCGGAAGTGTGAAAGCTTTTCACATGCGGCGCTGCTGCAAAATGCCGGGGGCGCCGCCAGGCGCCCGCCGGATGTGTGAAAGAGGCCTTAGAAGTGGAAAGGAAGATAACAAACAAACTCTGAAAATAGAGGAGCAAGAGCAGCCGACTATAAACTAAAATGTGTAAATAAATGCACAGAGCATAGGAAACAAACAAGTAGAATTGGAGCTGCTAACACAGGAAGAGAGATATGTCATAGGCATCACTGAAACTTGACGGGATGATACACATGCTTGGATTACAAACCTTGAAGTCTACAACTTATTCATTAAAAACAGGATTAACAAGTAGGGAGGAGGTCTTGCCATGTATGTTAGGAAAGCGTATATCTCCACAGAGATCCAAGCTTCAGAGACTGGTAGCTCTGTAGAAACTGGGTAAGAATTCAAGGAAAAATTGTAGGAGAGTTCAGCGCAAATATAGTCTTATCCTAGAAATACAGTGAGCAATTGCACTCAGATTAAACTCACCTGTTTAATCTGTAAAAACAGCATATAACATGAGGTCAGCTGCAGCACATCCACAGGTCAGCAAGTGACCATCAGATATTAGTAGATAAGGAGTTAGTGGATAATCTCCACGCTGCTGACAGGATTAAGACATATGTCCCTGTGTAGTAAATTAAAATGATGTTTTTATTTCAACTCATTTCGAAGTACAAAGTTACTTCTTCAGGAAAAACCACATGTATCCTGAAACGTGTTTTTTCCTGAAGAAGTAACTTTGTACTTCGAAACACGTCAACATAAACCATCATTTTAATTTACTACACTGGGATATAGGTCTTTATCCTGTCGGCAGCGCGGAGATTATCCACTAACTCCTTCTTACCTAGTGATGGGTACGAATTCAAGGAGAGAACAGAAAGGACACTATTGTAGGTGTTTACTGTAGGCCACCTAGACAGACTGAAGATATGGATGAACTCTTTATACATCAGATGTCTCTGTTCTCAAAAATGTACGACATAGTGATCATGGGGGATTTTAACTATCCAGATATTTGTTGGGAATCTCTCTCAGGCAAAAGTACTGGGTCCAGAAAAGTATGATCTTCTCTTGCTGACAACTTTATGTTTCAAAAGGTAGAAGAGAGAACAAGAGGATCTACAATCTTGGACCTAATTCTTACCAACAGGTAGGAAATGGAAGTAAAGGTGCCTGGGAATTTAGGCAGTGATCATGCTTTCCTCAGATTTTGTATTACAAGAGGACCAAGACCAGTGAGGACTCAGACTTTAAGGTTGGACTTCAGAAAGGCAGATTTTAATGGACTCAGAAAGAGGGTAGGAAAGGTCCAATGGCTGGATTTTCTAAAGGACAGAAATGCCCAAGAAAGATGGGAGATTTTGCTAAGTGAAATTTTCACTGCGCAATTGGTAACAATCCCAAAAAGAAGCAAGATTTGGAAGTATTAAAAGAGACAGAATGGATGAATACAGAACTTAATCACTTGTTAAAAAGAAAACAAATAACTGAATATCAAATGGAAAGAGGGGGGCATTTCTAAAAAAAAAAATATAATGCTGTTTGCAGGGAATGCAGAACAAGAGTTAGAAAGGCTAAAGCCAGTAAAGTAGTAAGGCTTGCAAGGGAGACCAAAAGCAGTAAAAAATGATTTTGGGGGTATGTCAAAAGCAAAAGAAAAGTCAAAGAAAACCATAGGATTTTTACAGGATGAAAAGGGTGAAGTGGTCAAAAATGATGTTGAGAAGGGCGGACTTTAAATTCCTATTTTGCATCTGTGTTCTCTAAGAAAGCAATTGTAACATTAACTGATCTTCACGGTGCCATAGAAGGAATAAAAGAATCCACACTGTCCATAAGTAGAGAGATGGTGAGGGAACACTTATCTAATTAAAATTAATTTAAATCTCCTGGTACAGATGAATTACATCCTTGGGTACTGAAAGAGTAAGCAGAGGAAATTGAAGAACCACTAGCCAGAATCTTTGAAAAATCCTGGAGAAAAAAAGTCCCAGAAGATTGGAGAAGGACAAATGTCCCTACCTTCAAAAACGGAAAGAAGACATAGCCAAGAAATTACAGGCCAGTGAGCCTTACTTGTGTACCAGGAAAGATATTTGAGCAAATTGTTAAACAGCATGTATGTTAGTACTTGGATAAAAATACAGTAAAGGGCCCGTCTCACATAGCGATATCACTACCGAGATCGCTGCTGAGTCACTAGTTTTGTGACGCAGCAGCGATCTCCCAGCGATATCGCTGTGTGTGACATTCAGCGACGATCAGCCCCCCTGCCGGGTTATCGCTGATCGTCGCTGAAATGTCAGGACCTTTTTTTGATCGCTGGTTTCCCGCTGACAGGCACGCATCGCTGCGTGTGACAGGCGGGAGACCAGCGATCCGCTGGTAACCAAGGTACACAGCGGGTTTCCAGGCACCGCGCAGCGCTTGGAAACCCGCTGGGTACCTTGGATACCAGCTCCCTGCATCAGGGCGCCGGTATCCAAGGTACACTGCGGGTAACTAAGCGATGTTACCCACAGTGTCGCTGTCCCAGATGCCTGTTTGGCAGCTCAGCAGCGATCATGTAGCGATACACCAGCGATCCTGACAAGTGCATATCGTTGTCGGGATCGCTGGTGTATCGTTATGTGAGACCCAGCCTTAATTAACCAGAGCCAGCATGGGTTTGTAGCAAACAAGCTATGCCAGACTAATCTAATTTCCTGTAAGAATAAATACACTAGCGCCTCGCAGAGAGTGTTAGCTGAGGATGGAGCAGCAAAAACAGATATTCAGATCTGTGAAATAATCTGTAAGGGAAATTTGAAGAGTTAATTAAAAGAAATCTGTTGCGCTTAACCTCAAATAGAATGCTGCTTGCAAATAGAACAAATAACCATGTATCAAAAATATCTCAACAATAAATTACGGTATAATAGATAAACAGCTCTGTATAGACAGGAATTTAAAGAGTGCTCTTAATTTTCTTTCAATATGCTGATGATCCTAGAATAAAACATCTTTAAACATCAATATGCATCCGTTTGGTAATCAGTTGGTAGTCAGTGTGGAATTATACCTCTGGCATTAGATATTGTTTTTTTCAACTGTAGAATAGATTTGCTTTTATTAAGCATCTAAAGTACATAAGGGTCTTTAGTGTTTTTAGTATGTGGACACCTTAAGTCCATAAATGTCTTTTGTGTATAAATATTATCTTCATTGGTGATTCAGCGTATTATCAATACAATGGTAAGTTGGGTTACTGTACCTTAAAACAAATTGACGATCGTGCATAAGAGAGTTCCATGCAGGGGATGGCTGTGTTCCGGTGTCCGGAGAAAAATTCAGCTAAGATGGCTGTGTTCTGATGTTCGGAGGAGGGTGCAGCTGCAGGCTTAGTGGTGAGCCAGCAAAGGCTGGGGAGGATGAATTGAGCCGTGTGTGCAGAGCCAAGGGCGCTCCGGCCGGTATCATCCCTGGATACCCTTTTGTCTGTTTACATTTTAGCTGCCCATACGGCTATTAGCAACTTAAGACGAGATAGAGACAATAGACTTTCCTTTAGCCATGGTTTCTCCCATTCTAGTCAAACCGGAAGGCGTAGAGCTAGCCAAAACGCTCCTAAAGTCACTAAAAAAACTGCTCACAGAGATGAGGGATCTCTGGGAGGTGGCTTCATTAGAAAAATACCAATAGGCAAGTTCTATACCAAAAGGCCTGATAGTATATAAAACTTTAGCAGGAGACTTTGGCGATCCCAACACTACAAAACAGTGGGAACCAATGTTCTCCAGCTTCTCCAAACAAACCCTACAATTCATTATAAATAAAAGAAGAGAATCTCATTAAAACTAACTGAGAAATTCTTAGTTTTTTTAATCAATTAAAACCTTACAAGCATCTTAACCAAATTACCGAATTATGTCATAATATTAAAAGGACAGTTAGGGACAGAGAAAAATAAAATATCAACAAAAATAAACAACTTCCTCGTTAAAGGGTTGATTGTGACTTGTGTTAGGGGTCGAGTTCCCGCTTCTGCACAAGGGGAATCTCGAGCCGTCCCTGCTGCGGTCTCCCATCCGTCTCTGGCCGCAGTGGACTCTGCTCAGCTTAGACGTCGGTCCCAGCGTCTCGCCCAGTCTAACATTGTGCAGAGGATTACTGCTGCTCCTCCAGGCTCTGCTATTGTAGCCAGTACTGGTTAGCGGCGAGCAGACGTCCTTAGGACAAAGTCCTTGCTTTCCCCTTCTGAGCATGCCCAGAGTAAGATCTCATTGGAGATCAGGGGTCACATTGTTAGGGTCTGCGGAACGCACCTAATAGATATTGTAGAGAGGTGCGTTCGCAGCCCGGGGTCCACCGTGCAGGCGAAGCCCGCTGCTAGCAAGATGGCGAAAGTAGCGAACTCTGTTATCCCGCAGAGTCGCTAAAATAAACGCCGTAGCGCGCTGTTGCAGTTAGTGCGAACTCTGTTAATCCCCAGAGGCGCTAACGGGAATGCCACAGCGCTATATGACGATAAGTACAAACTCACTTCAGTGAGCCGCAAAGTAAAACGCTAGGGCGCTAAACCAGCGTTATAAAGCGAACCCTGTTGCGTCACAGAGCCGCTGAGAAAAAGACTGTGTCCTGTTAGACTCACAGGGATACACAGATAACTGCTGTGCGGATAGCAGTCCGTGATCATGCAGACAGCAACGCAATCAAGCAATCTCACCGGAGAAGCTGGTATTCTAGGGGCTTATTTCAGCCAAGCCCTAACCACATGCGTACATGATCACACTGGCGCAAAGCACATAATGCAATTGATACTAGCGCATGGCGGCCCAGCCATGCACCCTTTTATAGTAACAGCTACAGGACCTGCCAGAAAATGACGAATGAGAAACTGTTCCAAAACACATGTAGTTTCAGGACCTTCCTGGCGGACCAATAGGAGCTGCTGCAGTACCTGAACATGTGACCCCTGATCTCCAATGAGAGATCTTACCCTGGGCATGCTCAGAAGGGGAAACGAAGGACTTCGTCCCAAAGACGTCTGCTCCAGCACTGGCTATAATAGAAGATCCAGGAGGGGCAGCAGCAAGTCTCTGCACAGTATTGAACCCAAATCTCCTCACCGGAGAAGCCGGTATTCTAGGGGCTTATTTCAGCCGAGCCCTAACCACATGCGTACATGATCACACTGGCGCAAAGCACATAATGCAATTGATACTAGCGCATGGCGGCCCAGCCATGCCACCCTTTTATAGTAACAGCTACAGGACCTGCCAGAAAATGACGAATGAGAAACTGTTCCAAAACACATGAAGTTTCAGGACCTTCCTGGCGGACCAATAGGAGCTGCTGCAGTACCTGAACATGTGACCCCTGATCTCCAATGAGAGATCTTACCCTGGGCATGCTCAGAAGGGGAAACGCAGGACTTCGTCCCAAAGACGTCTGCTCCAGCACTGGCTATAATAGAAGATCCAGGAGGGGCAGCAGCAAGTCTCTGCACAGTATTGGAATGGGCAAGACGCTGGGACCAACGTCTCTGCTGAGCAGGTTCCAATACAGACGGAGATGGATGAGGGCCTGCAGCGGGACTGGTTCGAGACTCCCCTTGTGCAGCAGCGGGAACTCAAACCCTGTTATGTTTCGGTAGCTGAGGAGGACAGGAACGACAGCAGGGCAGCCGAACACCTGAGATGTTGGTAACTGATGGGTTGCAGATTCCTAAACTAACGACACAACTAGAGGTAGCCGTGGAGCGTTCCTACGTTGATCCTAGACACCTAGTCACAGCCTGAGAGATAACTACACCTAAAGGCAGAAAGATGAAAGCTATCTGTCCCGGAGCCGATCCCCAAAGAAAATAGGAAGCCCCCAAACATATAATGGCGGTTAGACAAGATAAAAATACAAACATAGTCAGAAAATAGACTGAGCAACCGCTGGGGCCACAAGCTGACTAAATAGGATAGGACAGGAGAGATTTCTTTCTGCAACCCAGAAAACCCTACAAAAATCCAACAATTCTGATTACAAAAATACTGAGATCACACGATCTCGCCTCCCACTAATTCAGATCTCAGTGTGAACAAAAACCAAGCAGCAGCCGCTGAAAAAAACAGGAAAAAGCAAATGAGCAAATAACAGTGGCTGCAGAAAAACTGTGAGGAGCTCAGGCCCCAGGAGGGGACCTGGCTGACCTCCACAAAAGTGCAGAAAACAATGCAAAAAGCAAGCACAATAAGAAAAGCAAAAAATATCTTATCTGAAAGCAGGAGAGGCAGACAGGACTCCAGCAAACTTCCAAATGAACCAGGTACCACAATTGAGACAAGAACAATTGATTACCGGCAACCATCATGGGAGGGAACCTCCCTTATATCAGACCAGCCGTGATTCCAGATTGCCACTCCTCGCTGAAAGGTTCAGTACCGTCTGTAACCACCAGAGGGAGCCTCTGCTCAGAAACCATCTCTAGCACATTCATAACAGAACCCTAACATTACCCCCACTCCTAGCGCCCCCCCTTTGGGCCTCGCTGCGCTCAAAGGCAGCGATGAGCTGCGGAGTGTGAACATGCTCGGCAGGCTCCCAGGACCTATCCTCAGGCCCATAACCCCTCCAATCCACCAAATAACATTTTTTTCCTCGTACCACCTTGCACCCAACAATGGCGTTCTCCTCATGATCGTCGGTAGATGAATCCGACGTCCCGGCAGATGACTCGGAAAACCGGAAATGGCCACGGGTTTCAGGAGGAACACGTGAAAGGTGTCGGTGATACCAAGGCGAGGCGGAAGGGCTAGGCGGTAAACCACCGGGTTCACCTGCTCAAGAACTTTAAAGGGACCCAAAAAGCGAGGTGCCAACTTGGTGGACTCTACACATAGCCTGATGTTTTGGGCAGAGAGCAACACTAGGTCACCAGGAGCAAATGTAGGAGCGGGGCGCCGATGGGCATCTGCCGAAGACCTCATCCTCTCTTTGGAAGCCTGAATGGCATCCTGGGTGCGGTCCCAAATGTCCCGTGCCTCCACAGCCCAGTCTGCCACCCTGGAATCGGCGGAAGGCACGGGCATGGGCACTGGTACCCGCGGATGCTGACCGTAGTTCAGGAGGAATGGGGTCTGTCCAGTGGAGTCAGCCACAGCATTATTTAGAGCGAACTCAGCCCACGGTAGCAAGGATGCCCAGTCATCATGCCTGGCAGAGACAAAATGTCGCAAATATGTGACCAAGGTCTGGTTGGCCCCTCTACCAACCCATTCGTCTCGGGATGGTATGCAGAGGAAAGATTCAACTCAATGCTGAGTAAACGACACAGCTCTCTCCAGAACCGAGACGCAAACTGGGGACCTCAATCACTGACAATTTTGTCTGGCATACCGTGTAGGCGGAAAATATGCCTAATGAATAATGCTGCCGATGCCCGTGCAGACGGTAACCGTGGTAACGGCACCAAGTGCACCATTTTGGAGAAGTGGTCGGTTATCACCCAGATGATGGTGCAGCCCCGAGACTTGGGTAAGCCCACCACAAAATCCATCCCAACCATCTCCCAGGGCCTGTCTGCCACCGGTAAAGGGAAAAGTAACCCAGCTGGCCGTTGTCGAGGGGACTTATTCTTGGCGCAGGAGACGCACGCCTGAACGTATTCCCTGACGTCACGGACCATATGTGGCCACCAGTATGTCCTCGCCAGCAACTCATTTGCCCCAAAATGTCCACCCACCCTGGACGAGTGTGCCCAAGAGAGTACCTCCAGTCGCAAATTGATGGGCACAAAAGTCTTGCCTGGAGGCACAGACTCAAGCGAAACCGGGGCCTCAGTTCTTAGGCTCTCTGTGGGGACAATCAGCCGAGGATCCTCCTCCACCTCCTCAGAGGACACCACGGAGCGAGACAGAGCATCGGCACAAATGTTCTCCCCGGAGAGAAAATAGAGGGTGAAATGGAACCGGGAGAAGAACAGGGACCATCTGGCCTGACGGGAATTTAGCCGCTGGGCGGTCTGTAAATAGACCAAATTTTTGTGGTCACTGAACACTTGAAAGGGAAAGCGAGCCCCCTCCAGGAGATGTCTCCACTCGGAAAAGATGAGAATGTCATCCAGATAGACTACCACAGAGGTGGCAAGCATGTCCCGGAAGATGTCATTTACGAAATCTTGGAAGACGGCAGGAGCATTACAGAGCCCGAACAGCATCACAAGGTATTCGTAATGTCTATCTCTGGTATTGAACGCCGTCTTCCATTCGTCCCCCTCACAGATGCGGATCAGGTTATAGGCACCACGAAGATCCAGCTTAGTAAATACCCTTGCTCCCCGGAGCCTATCAAAGAGCTCAGATATTAGGGGCAAAGGATATTTGTTCTTAACGGTAATGGCTTTAAGACCCCTATAGTCTATACACGGTCGTAATTCTCCATTCTTCTTCTGCACGAAGAAAAATCCTGCCCCTGCTGGTGACACTGACTTCCTAATAAACCCTCTTGCCATATTTTCCTGGATATATTGTGACATGGCCTCCGTCTCAGGAAGAGAGAGAGGATACACTCTTCCCCGAGGGGGCTCCGTTCCAGGCAAGAGGTCTATAGGACAGTCATAGGGGCGATGAGGCGGAAGAGTCTACGCTGCCTTTTTGGAGAATACGTCCGCGTATGACCGATAAACCTTGGGGAGAGAAGCAAGGTCTATAGGTATCTCCGTGGTGGAAACCTAAACGTCCTCTCTGAGACATCTGTCTCTGCAATGATGACCCCAACCCAGTATTCTCCCAGAGGACCACTCAATATGGGGAGAGTGGTGGCGAAGCCAGGGTATTTCAACAAAACCTCATCTATTCCCTCAGGAAGAACAAAAAGGGATATATTCTCCTGATGAGAAGGGGACATAGACAGAGGTAGTGAGACAGTCTGGTGGGTGATTTGTGAGGGCAGGATTGCTCCATTCAATACTCTCACCGATATTGGCTCGGCGAGCGTCACCAGCGGTATGGAATGGCGAGAGGCAAAGGAGGAGGACATAAAATTCCCCTCTGCCCCAGAGTCCACACAAAGCTTGGCGGGAAGAGTGGATGAACCTAGAGAGATTAACCCTTTAAGGAGAACTTTCGGAGCAAAATCCCTCGCGTCTAATGACCCTGCACCCATGGTCACGGAACATGACCGTTTACTCATTCGCTGGGGACATCATTTGGCATAATGTCCTGGCTGCTGACACACTCTACAGACCATGGATACTCGAGTGGTCTGAGACTTAGATCCCACTCGAGTAGTCTCCACGGTCTCTGGGGAGTCGGACGCCCGAACGGGAAATTCAAGAGGTTTGGCAAAGCTGGGTGCCAGCCGAAACCTCTGCCTACACTGGGTCCGCTCTAACCTCCGCTCGTGAAAACGGCGGTCGATGCGGGTAGATATAGAAATGAGTTTCTCCAGTGTGGCAGGAATCATGGTCTGCCAGTCCTCTCCAGAACATGGGAATAAGAACTTTATCTGGCCACTCTAATTCAGAGGCCAAAGTCCGAAATTGGACTGAGAACTGGCTGACCATGGACAAGCCCTGTGACATTGCCAGCAGTTGGAGTGCCGTATCGTGCGTGACCTGAGGCCCTAAAAAGACCTTTATCAGAGCCTCCAAAACCGAGGAGCACTCCGCACCACACGATCGTCGCGCTCCCACAGCGGTGTTGCCCACTCCAATGCTCTGCCCGACAGAAGAGACACAATAAAAGCCACTTGTGCCCGTTCCCGTGGGGAAACGTGTTGCCAGAAGCTCAAGCTGTATAGAGCACTGACTAACGAATCCCCGACAATGTTTACTGTCACCCGTAAACTTGTCTGGAAGTGGGAGGTGGGATAATGTCGGAGCAGAGGTAGCGGTGGACAAACTGGCTGCAGCTACGCTAGCAGCCTGAACAGCGACTGCAGTAACATCCACAGCTGAGGTTGTGCGCTCAAGGACCGCCAACCTACCCTCCAGCTGCTGGATGTACTGCTGTAGACGCTGGTTGTCCGCCATTTTACTAGCCAGACCCTGGCGCTAGTATTATGTTAGGGTCTGTAGAACGCACCTAATAGATATCGTAGAGAGGTGCATTCGCAGCCCGTGGTCCACCGTGCAGGCGAAGCCCGCTGCTAGCAAGATGACGAAAGTAGCGAACTCTGTTATCCCGCAGAGTCGCTAAAATAAACGCCATAGCACGCTGTGGCAGTTAGTGCGAACTCTGTTAATCCCCAGAGGCGCTAACGGGAATGCCACAGCGCTATATGGCGATAAGTATGAACTCACTTAACTTCAGTGAGCCGCAAAGTAAAATGCTAGGGCGCTGAACCAGCGTTATAAAGCGAACCCTGTTGCGTCACAGAGCCGCTGAGAAAAAGACTGTGTCCTGCTAGACTCACAGGGATACACAGATAACTGCTGTGCGGATAGCAGTCCGTGATCATGCAGACAGCAACGCAATCAAGCAATCTCCTCACCGGATAAGCTGGTATTCTAGGGGCTTATTTCAGCCAAGCCCTAACCACGTGCACCCAAATCTCCTCACCGGAGAAGCCGGTATTTAGGGGCTTATTTCAGCCGAGCCCTAACCACATGCGTACATGATCACACTGGCGCAAAGTACATAATGCAATTGATACTAGCGCATGGCGGCCCAGCCATGCCACCCTTTTATAGTAACAGCTACAGGACCTGCCAGAAAATGACGAATGAGAAACTGTTCCAAAACACATGTAGTTTCAGGACCTTCCTGGCGGACCAATAGGAGCTGCTGCAGTACCTGAACATGTGACCCCTGATCTCCAATGAGAGATCTTACCCTGGGCATGCTCAGAAGGGGAAACGCAGGACTTCGTCCCAAAGACGTCTGCTCCAGCACTGGCTATAATAGAAGATCCAGGAGGGGCAGCAGCAAATCTCTGCACAGTATTGGAATGGGCAAGATGCTGGGACCGACGTCTCTGCTGAGCAGGTTCCACTGCGGACGGAGATGGATGGGGGATCGCAGCGGGACTGGTTCGAGACTCCCCTTGTGCAGCAGCGGGAACTCGAACCCTAACACACATGCTCAGGTACTGCAGCTGCTCCTATTGGTCTGCCAGGAAGGTCCTGAAACCACTTGTGTTCTGGAGCAGTTTCCTATTGGTCCTTATCTTGCAGGTCCTGTAGTTGCTACTATAAAAGGGTGGCATGGTCGCGCCGCCATGCGCTAGTATCAATCACATTATGTGCTTTGCGCCAGGGTGATCTTGCACGCATGTGTTAGGGCTCGGCTGAAATAAGCCCCTAGAATACCGGCACCTCCGGTGAGGAGATTGTATGCACGTGTTTAGGGCTCGGCTGAAATAAGCCCCTAGAATACCGGCTTCTCCGGTGAGATTGTCTGATTGCGTTGCTGATTGCGTTACTACGGGCTGTTGTCCGCACAGCAGTTGTCTGTGCATACCTGTGGAGTTAGCAGAACACAGTCCATATGTCTGCGTTTCTACCTTAGCGACTCTGTGGTGTAACAGAGTTCGCTTATACCGCCATATAGGGCCACAGTGTCTATAGTAGCGACTCTGTGAAGTAACAGAGTTCGCCTTACCTCCATCCTACTAGCACAGGCTCTGCCTGCACGGTGGACCCCGGACTGCGAACGCACTTATTATTTATATTCATTTTGTGCGTTCCGCCAGCCTTAACATAATGCTAGCGCCAGGGTCTGGCTAGTAAAATGGCGGACAATCAGCGTCTACTGCAGGGTATCCAGTGGCTGGAGGGTAGGTTGGCGGCTCTTGAGCGCACAACCTCAGCTGTGGATGTTACCGCAGTCGCTGTATCAGGCTGCAGCCAGTGTGTCCACTGCCACCTCTGTCCCCACATTATCCCACTTCCAGACAAGTTCGCTGGTGACAGCAAGCAATGTCGGGGATTCGTGAGTCAGTGCTCTATACAACTCGAGCTTCTGGCTGCACGTTTCCCCACGGATCGGGCACAAGTGGGCTTTGTAATATCTTTTCTGTCGGGCAGAGCGTTGGAGTGGGCCACCCCGCTGTGGGAGCGTGACGACCGTGTGGTGCGGAGTGCTCCTCGTTTTCTGGAGGCTCTAAAAAAGGTCTTTCTAGGACCTCAGGTCACCCACGATGCGGCGCTCCAACTCCTGGCAAGTTCACAGGGTTTGTCCTTGGTCAGCTGTTTTGTGTCCAATTTCGGACTCTGTCCTCGGAGTTGGAATGCCCAGATAAAGTCCTCATTCCCGTGTTTTGGAGAGAACTAGCGGGCCATGTTAAAGACGTCTTGGCTACCAGGGAGATTCCCGCCACACTGGAGAAGCTTATCGCCATATCCACCCACATCGACCTCCGTTTTCACGAGCGGAGGTTGGAGCGGTCCCAGTTTAGGCAGAGGTTCCGGCTGGCTCCCACCTTCGCCAGACCTCGAGTCTTTCAACCAGGCGCCCAACTCCCATGAGTCCATGGAGGTTTCTCGAGCAGGACCTAAGTCCCGGGCCGCTCGAGTACCCGTGGTCTGTAACATCTGCCAGCAGTTAGGACATTATGCCAACAAATGTCCACAGCGGTCGGGAAAACGGTCGCGTCTAGTGATCTTGGGAGGAGGTTCACTAGACACTGCCGCATTTTCCACCAAGTTGTCCTTTAAGGGGACAATTACTGTAGGTCCATCCACTCTAACCGCCGAGCTCTGTGTGGATTCTGAAGCCGAGGGGAATTTCATGTCCTCTGCTTTTGCTCTCTGCCACACTATACCTCTGGTGATGCTCGCCAAACCGGTGACTGTGCGAGTAGTGAATGGATCGACTCTGCTCTCACAAATCACCCACCAGACTATCCCTCTCACGTTGTCTATGTCCCCTTCCCATCAGGAGAGTATTTCCTTTCTTGTCCTACCCGAGGGAATAGACGAGGTGTTGCTGGGAGTACCTTGGCTCCGTCACCACTCTCCCCATATTGAGTGGTCCTCTGGGAGGATACTGGGTTGGGGTGATTCATGTAGAGGCAGGTGTGTCAGGGAGTGCGTTCAGGTCACCACCACAGAGATACCCGTAGATCTCACTTCTCTCCCCCAGTGTTATTGGTCATACGCAGACGTTTTCTCCAAGAAGGCGGCGGAGACTCTTCCGCCTCATCGCCGCTATGACTGTCCTATTGATCTCCTGCCTGGAGCAGAACCTCCTCGGGGAAGAGTATATCCCCTCTCGCTTCCTGAGACGGAGGCCATGTCCCAGTATATTCAGGAGAATCTGGCAAGAGGGTTCATTAGGAAGTCGGTGTCATCAGCAGGGGCGGGGTTCTTCTTCGTGCAAAAGAAGAACGGAGAATTACGTCCATGTATTGACTACAGGGGTCTTAACGCCATCACCGTCAAGAATACCCGTTGCCCCTAATCTCTGAGCTCTTTGATTGGCTCCGAGGAGCAAGGGTATTTACCAAGCTAGATCTACGTGGTGCCTATAACCTAATTTGCATCCATGAAAGGGACGAGTGGAAGACAGCTTTTAATACCAGGGATGGGCATTATGAATACCTGGTGATGCCCTTCGGGCTCTGTAATGCTCCCGCTGTTTTCCAAGACTTTGTTAATGACATCTTCCGGGATATGCTCTCCACCTCTGTAGTAGTCTATCTGGATGATATTCTCATCTTTTCACCAGATATAGACTCTCACCAGAGGGATGTCAACAAAGTCTTCGACCTCTTACGGGCAAACTCCCTCTATGCCAAGCTGGAGAAATGTGTGTTTGAGCAGGAGTCCTTACCTTTCCTGGGCTATATCATCTCCACCCAAGTATTGGCTATGGATCCTGCCAAACTACAGGCTGTAATGGACTGGCAAGAACCCCATTCCCTTAAAGTGGTGCAGCGCTTTATGGGGTTCATTAATTATTATCGTCAGTTCATCCCCCATTTCTCGACTTTGGTAGCTCCCTTGGTAGCCCTCACCAAGAAGGGAGCAAATCCCAAGTTGTGGTCTGAAGAGGTCTCCAAGGCGTTCTCTTACATCAAGTCGCATTTTGCCAGTGCTCCCATATTACATCGCCCTGATGTTGATAAGCCGTTTATTTAAGAGGTGGACGCCTCTTCTGTTGGTGCTGGAGCAGTCCTTTATCAAAAGGATGCTCAAGGTCGGAAGCATCCCTGCTTCTTCTTTTCTAAGACCTTTACACCAGCAGAGAGGAATTATTCCATCGGGGACATGGAGTTGCTGGCTATGAAGTTGGCCTTCTCTGAGTGGAGACATCTTCTGGAGGGGGCTCGTTTTCCCTTCCAAGTCTTCACCGATCACAAAAACTTGGTATATTTGCAAACGGCTCAGCGGCTAAATTCTCGCCAGGCCAGATGGTCCCTATTCTTCTCTCGGTTTCACTTCACCCTCCATTTTCTCTCCGGTGAGAAGAATGTTCGGGCCGACGCTCTCTCGCTCCTTAGTGTCATCAGAGGAGGAGGATGAGGAGCCTCGGCTTATTGTCCCCGAAGAGAGCCTGAGAACTGTAGCCCCGGTTTCGCTAGAGTCTGTGCCTCCGGGCAAGACTTTTGTGCCCACTAATTTGCGACCGGAGGTACTCTCTTGGGCACACTCGTCCAGGGTGGGTGGACACTTTGGGGCAAAGAGGACAACATAATTATTGGCAAGGACATACTGGTGGCCACATATGGCCCGTGACTTCAGGGAGTATGTTCAGGCGTGTGTCTCCTGCGCCCGGAACAAGTCCCCTCGACAACAGCCAGCTGGGTTACTTTTTCCTTTGCCGGTGGCAGACAGGCCCTGGGAGATGGTCAGGATGGACTTTGTGGTGGGCTTACCCAAGTCTCGGGGTTGCACTATCATTTGGGTGATCACCGACCACTTCTCCAAAATGGTGCACTTAGTGCCGCTACCCCGGTTACCTTCTGCACGGGCCTTGGCAGCATTATTTATTAGACATATCTTCCGTCTACACGGTATGCCAGACAAGATTGTCAGCGATCGAGGTCCCCAATTTGCGTCTCGGTTCTGGAGAGAGTTGTGTCATCTACTCTGTATTGAGTTAAACCTTTCCTCTGCATATCATCCCGAGATGAATGGGTTGGTAGAGAGGGCCAACCAGACCTTGGTCACATACTTGCGACATTTTGTCTCTGCCAGGCAGGATGACTGGGCATCCTTGCTCCCGTGGGCGGAGTTCGCGCTAAACAATGCTGTGGCTGACTCCACCGAACAGACCCCATTCCTCTTAAAATACGGCCAGCATCCGCGGGTACCGGTGCCCATGCCCGTGGCTTCCGCTGACTCCAGGGTGGCAGACTGGGCTGTGGAGGCACGGGACATATGGGACCGCACCCAGGATGCCATTCAGGCTTCCAAGGAAAGGATGAGGTTTTCTGCCGATGCCCATCGGCGTCCCGCTCCGACCTTTGCTCCCGGCGACCTAGTGTGGCTCTCCTCCCGAAACATCAGGCTACGGGTGGAATCTACTAAGTTGGCACCCCGCTATTTGGGTCCCTTCAAGGTTCTTGAGCAGGTGAACCCTGTGGTTTACCGTTTGGCCCTTCCGCCTCACCTTGGTATCTCCAACACCTTCCATGTGTCCCTCCTAAAACATCATCTCCCGGTTGCCTCAGTCATCTGCCAGGACGTCGGGTTCGTCTACGGACGATTACGAGGTGAACGCCATTGTAGGATGCAAGGTGGTACGGGGCAAAAATTTTTTTGGGGTGGATTGGAGGGGTTATGTGTTATGAATGTTTTAGAAATGAATTCTGAGCAGAAGCTCCCTCTGGTGGTTACAAACAGTACTTAACCATTCAATGAGGATTGGCAATCAGGAATCACAGATTGGCTGGATATAAGGGAGGTTTCCCCCATCATGGTTGCCGGTGATCAATTGTTCTTGTCTCAACTTTGTTTCCTGGTTCACTTGGAAGCTTGCTGAGTCTTGCCTCTTCTCCTGCTCTCAGATAAGATATTTTCTGTTTTTTGTTTTTGTGCTTGCCTTTTGCATATTTCTCTGCATTTCTGTGAGGTTGGCCCGGTTCCCATGCCTGGGGGCTTGGTCTCCTCTCGGTTCCTCTGGAGCCACTGTTGTTTGTTCATTTGCCTTTTCCAGTTTTTTCTGTGGCTGCGGCTTAGTTTTGTTACACCAGAGAACTAATTTAGGTGGTAGAGGTCGTGTGATCTCAGGTGTTTTTGCAATTAGTAGCGTTGTTTTTTTTTTTAGGGTTATTTTTGGATTGCAGTAAGAATCCTTCCTATCCTTTCTGTCTAGGCAGATTGGGCCCCAGCGTTTGCTCATACTATTTTCTGTCTGTGTCTGTATTTCCTCTTGTCTAACCGCCATTACATGTTTGGGGGCTTCCTATGTTCTTTGGGGATCTGCTCCGGGGCAGATAGCTTTCCTCTTTCTATCTTTAGGTGTAGTTAGCCTCTCAGGCTGTGATGAGGCGTCTAGGACCAACATAGGAACGCTCCACGGCTGCCTTTAGTTGTGGTGGTTAGTCAGGGTACTGCAATCCAGTAGATTCCAACCTCTCTGGTGTATTGCCGTTTTTGCCTGCTCTCCTCAGCTACCAAAACATAGCAGTTATGGGCCTGAGGATAGGTCCTGGGAGCCTGCCGAACATATTCATGCTCCGCAGCTCATCGCTGCCTTTGAACGTAGCGAGGCCCAAAGAAGGGGGGGTAATGTTAGGGGTCGAGTTCCCGCTTCTGCACAAGGGGAATCTCGAGCCGTCCCTGCTGCGGTCTCCCATCCGTCTCCGGCCGCAGTGGACTCTGCTCAGCTTAGAGGTCGGTCCCAGCGTCTCGCCCAGTCTAACATTGTGCAGAGGATTACTGCTGCTCCTCCAGGCTCTGCTATTGTAGCCAGTACTGGTTAGCGGCGAGCAGACGTCTTTAGGACAAAGTCCTTGCTTTCCCCTTCTGAGCATGCCCAGAGTAAGATCTCTCATTGGAGATCAGGGGTCACATGCTCAGGTACTGCAGCAGCTCCTATTGGTCCGCCAGGAAGGTCCTGAAACCACTTGTGTTCTGGAGCAGTTTCCTATTGTTCCTTATCTGGCAGGTCCTGTAGTTGCTACTATAAAAGGGTGGCATGGCCGTGCCGCCATGCGCTAGTATCAATCACATTATGTGCTTTGCGCCAGGGTGATCTTGCGCGCATGTGTTAGGGCTCGGCTGAAATAAGCCCCTAGAATACCGGCACCTCCGGTGAGGAGATTGTATGCACGTGTTTAGGGCTCGGCTGAAATAAGCCCCTAGAATATCGGCTTCTCCGGTGAGGTTGCTGATAGCGTTACTACGGGCTGTTGTCCGCACAGCAGTTGTCTGTGCATACCTGTGGAGTTAACAGGACACAGTCCATATGTCTGCGTTTCTACCTTAGCGACTCTGTGGTGTAACAGAGTTCGCTTATACCACCATATAGGGCCACAGTGTCTATAGTAGCGACTCTGTGAAGTAACAGAGTTCGCCTTACCGCCATCCTACTAGCAGCAGGCTCTGCCTGCACGGTGGACCCCGGGGTGCGAACGCACTTATTATTTATATATATTTTGTGCGTTCCGCCAGCCTTAACAACTTGTAGGATCGCTACTTCCAATAGGTGGCGCTATAGAGTTCAAGTCCTCTTTTCTCTTAAGATGCAATTTGCATATTAAATGTCCCAGAGGCAAATTGCCTCTTAAGAGAAAAAGAGGACTTGAACTCTATAGCGCCACCTATTGGAAGTAGCAATCCTACAAGTCACAATCAACCCTTTAACGAGTCTTGTTGCTTTAAAAAGTAACTTCAAGTCTCAGAGAGACAGAAAGGTCTGGGAATATAAACTCATGACAACCTTTGACTCACTCAGTGCAGGAATGAATGTGTCGCATGGATTTATGTCTTTTTACATCAATTAAGGAATTTGCTCTTCAGCCCTTCTGGGGGGTATCAACACAATACCAGACCCCAGTCAGAGGACAATAACACTTTCACACTCCTTTTCTATGAACTGTTCCAATATTTAAGCTCATCCCTCTCACATAATGACAATTCTGCTTCACGTCACTTGTCTTATCTATTGCATTGTGTCTGTGCTGTGTTGTGCATAAATATGTGATTCATCAGATTTTGCATTAGTCTTTGCCTGACGAAGAGACCTGGGTAGTCTCGGAAGCTTGCTTTGTAACATCATTCACTATATTTTGTTAGCCATTAAAAGGTATCATACTCACAAGATTCCTATTTTGCTTCTCCCACTGAGAGCACTCTATATCTTTTTTTCTACTGGCTAACACGGTACCAAACCAATTTTTTTTGTTTACCATCTATCCAACACAGAGGACGCCCTCCTTCAAAAGGGCTTGAAAGTTGCCCCCAAGAGGGTATCCAATAAGTTTACCTATATATCGGCATCAAAAAATATCTTCGCAATTTAGCTCTGAAAAAATACTACATGAAACATACTGTCAAAAATAACAATTAGAAAATCCGGAGCAAACAGAAATTATTCATACCTCTTTGACCACTAAGTTCAGATTTAACCCAATCAATGAGTATTCCAAATCATTTACCCCCTTTAAAAATATGGTTACGGGGTCGGGGTAAATCAGAAAAATTAAAACCAATATCAACAAAACCAATACACACACAATTTGACCAATACAGATAAGCAAGCTATTATCCTTTCTCAACAAAACAAAGATATCAATATCCGCTCAGCGGACAAAGGAGGGGGAATTGTCATAATGGATACAAAATACTATCATATGGAATCCCTTCATCTAGTGGATGGAAAGACAAACAACTTAGAAAGGACCCTACCTCGTCCTTTCTAATTTATCTAACAAGTTTGGAGAATATGGGGAAAGCCAAGGGCATACTTAATAAAAATGAATTTAAATAATAAAAATATTGGAGAAAGAGAAACCAATCACAAACTAAAATGTTTCTATACAAATGCACAAAGCATGGGCAACAAATTATTATTATTATTATTATATATTTATATAGCGCCATTTATTCCATGGCGCTTTACATATGAAAAGGGGAAAAATATAGACAGATACAATAAACATGTGCTAGACAAGGGACGCATAAGTACAGAAGGAGAGAGGACCCTGCCCGCGAGGGCTCACAGTCTACAGGGATGGGTGAGAATACACTAGGAGAGGGTAGAGCTGGTTGTGCGATGGTTCAGTACACTGAGGATCATTGCAGGTTGTAGGCTTGTCGGAACAGGTGGGTCTTCAGGTTTTTCTTGAAGGTCTCCGTTGTTGGTGAAATCTGATGTTTTGCGGCAGAGAGTTCCAGAGTATGGGGGAAGCCCGGGAGAAGTCTTGTATGCGGTTGTGGGAAGAAGAGATGAGGGGGGAGTCGAGAAGGAGATCTTGAGAGGATCGAAGGTTGCGTGTGGGTAGGTAGCGGGAGACCATGTCACAGATGTATGGAGGAGAAAGGTTGTGGATGGCTTTGTATGTCATGGTTAAGGTTTTGAACTGGAGCCTCTGGGCAATAGGAAGCCAGTGAAGGCCTGGCATAGTGGGGAGGCAGGGGAATAGCGGGAAGACAGGTGGATTAGTCGTGCAGCAGAGTGTAGGATGGACTGGAGTGGTGCCAGAGTGCTAGAGGGGAGGCCAGACAGTAGGAGGTTGCAGTAGTCGAGGCGGGAGATGATAAGGGCGTGCACTAGTGTTTTTGTGGTTTCATGGTTGAGGAATGAGCGGATCCGGGAAATATTTTTGAGTTTGAGGCGGCAGGAGGTGGCGAGGGCTTGGATATGTGGTTTGAAAGAGAGGGCAGAGTCGATGATCACCCCAAGGCACCGAGCATGTGGGACTGGGGAAAGTGAGCAGCCATTGACATTGATGGATAGGCCTGGTGGAGGGGTAGAATGAGGTGGGGGAAAGATGATGAATTCTGTTTTGTCCATGTTCAGTTTGAGAAAGCGAGCAGAAAAGAAGGCTGAGATAGCAGACAGACACTGTGTAGGGAGGTGAGGTCAGGTCCAGATAGGTAGATCTGCGTGTCATCGGCGTAGAGGTGATACTGCAAGCCGTGGGATTCTATGAGCTGTCCCAGGCCGAAGGTGTAGATGGAGAAGAGTAGGGGTCCTAGGACTGAGCCTTGGGGAACACCGACAGACAGGGGGCGAGGTGAGGAGGTGGTGTGTGAGAGGGAGACACTAAATGTTCGGTCTGTTAGGTATGATGAGATCCAGGATAGGGCCAAGTCTGTGATGCCAAGAGATGAGAGAATCTGTAAGAGGAGGGAATGGTCTACGGTGTCAAAGGCAGAAGACAGGTCCAGGAGAAGGAGGACAGAGTAGTGTCGCTTGCTCTTGGCGGTTAGCAGGTCGTTAGTGACTTTAGTTAGGGCAGTTTCAGTTGAGTGATGCGGTCGAAAGCCTGATTGTAACCGGTCAAAGAGGGAGCAGGAGGAAAGGTGGGAGGACAGTTCAAGATATACATGCTGTTCCAGTAGTTTTGAGGCGAAGGGGAGAAGAGATATCGGGCGATAGCTAGACGCTGAGGATGGGTCGAGGGAGGGCTTTTTGAGGATCGGGGTGATTGAAGCATGTTTGAAGGATGAAGGAAAGACACCATTTGTAAGTGAAAGGTTGAAGAGGTGTGTGAGAGTAGGGATGAAGACTGTGGCAAGGTTAGGGATGAGGTGGGACGGGAGTGGGTCAAGCGCGCAAGTGGTGAGGTGTGATCTTGACAGGAGAGTGGAGAGCTGATCTTCTGTCATGGTGGTGAAGCTGGTTTTGGAAGAACAGGGCTGAGTGGCTAAGAGGGGCATTGGGGGCTGCGGGCCAAAGCCTTCTCTGATAGTATCAATCTTTTGCTTAAAGAAGGAGGCAAAGTCTTCGACAGAAATGAGAGGAGAGGGAGGAGGTGCTGTGGGATGGAGTAGAGAATTGAAAGTGTTGAAGAGCTGTTTAGGGTTGTGAGACAGGGAGGATATGAGAGATGAGAAGTAAGTTTGTTTTGCGGCAGAGAGCGTGGACTTGAAGCTGGCAAGGGACTGCTTGTATGCGTTGAAGTGCTCGGTGGAGTGGGTTCTCTTCCATCTCCGCTCGGTAACCCTGGAAGCCCGTCTCAGTTCTTTGGTCAGGCCGGTCAGCCAGGGCTGCCTGTTGATTGTACGAGTTTTGCTCTGCATGAGGGGGGCGGCCGAATCAAGTGTGGTTTTTATTGTGGTGTTATAAAATGTGGCAGCAGCATCTGTGTCATGAAGTGAGGCTATGTCTGTAAGAGGGAGGAGGGACTCAGAGAGCGATTGTAAATTGAGGTGTTTGAGATTTCTGCGAGGGTGGGTGAGTTTGTGGAGTGGGGGATGCGTACTAACAGAGGAGAGGAGAGAGAATGTCAGTAGGTTGTGGTCAGACAGGGGGAGTGGGGAGTTAGTGAGATTAGTGAGGGAACAGAGACGGGTGAAGATAAGGTCCAGCGTGTGACCGCCTTTGTGAGTGGCCGCAGAGGACCATTGAGTGAGGCCAAGGGAAGCTGTGAGCGAAAGAAGTTTAGAGGCCGCCGGGGTGGAAGTGTCAATGGGGATGTTGAAATCGCCCATTATGATGGTGGGGATGTCAGCAGAGAGGAAATTGAGTAGCCAGGTGGTGAAGTGGTCGAGAAAGGTGGAGATGGCTAGTTCCGGGGGGCGGTAGATGACAGCCAGTTGGAGGTTAGAGGGGGAATAGATGCGGACGGAGTGCACTTCGAACGAGGGAATAGCAGCGGAGGGTGGAATTTGAATAGGGGTAAAGGAGCAGGTATCAGACAGGAGTAAGCCAACTCCTCCACCACGTTTGTTGCTGGGGCGAGGGGTGTGAGAAAGATGAAATCCGCCATAGGAAAGCGCAGCTGGAGAGGCTGAGTCAGAGGGAGTGAGCCAGGTTTCAGTGATGGCAAGGAAGGAGAGTTTGTTGGTGATAAAGAGGTCGTGGACAAATGACAGTTTATTGCAGACGGAGCGTGCGTTCCATAGTGCTCCGGGTAGGGGGACTGGGGGAGGGGGGTGTGGATGGATAGGTATGAGGTTGACAGGGTTGCAAAAACGTGTGGAAGATCGTGGCAGGGTGTTAGAAATGAGTGTGGGGATGTGATGAGGAGGGCCAGGATTTGGGGATACATCGCCAGCGATGAGTAGTAGCAGACAGAGCGTTAGAAGGTGGGAGCAGGATAAACCATGGTGTGGCCGTGTGTGTCTTGGTAAAAAGGATTGTATGTGGAGGAACAGTTCTGAGGGAAAGGTGAGATGGCTGGGGAGAATGGAGGGGGAAATGACTAATTCCTTACTAGGTGGGGGGATTACAGGGGATAGGAAGAAAGAAAGGAGGATGGGGGTGAAAGTGATAAGAAAATGAAACATAGTGGTTTTATAATCTGTTACCTTGCAGCCAAATTCCAGTCCAATTCTAGTCTAATTCACAGTAGTGTAATTAGAAATCTGTAATTTGAAATATGGGATTTGAAATATATGAAGCAGACTACGTCTGGAGCAGACAAATAAGGAGAATTGGAACTAACGCAGGAAAAGAAATATATCATTGGAATCACTGAAACTTGGTGGGACGATACACATGATGGGAATACAAGGCTAGAAGGATACAACTTATTTGAAAGAAACAGACTTGATAAACGAGGAGGAGGTGTTGCATTGTATGTTAGAAAAGCGTATATCTACACTGAGATTGAAGCTTCAGAGACTGGGAGTTCGGTGGAAACTGGGTAAGAATACAAGAAGAGAACAATAAAAAGAACACCATTGTAGGCATTTACTACAGGCCGCCTGTGCAAGCTGAAGATATGGATGAACTTTTTATGCATCAAATGGCCAAGTTCTCCAAAAAGTATGACATA
Organism: Oophaga sylvatica; assembly: GCA_033576555.1. Taxonomy (NCBI): domain Eukaryota; kingdom Metazoa; phylum Chordata; class Amphibia; order Anura; family Dendrobatidae; genus Oophaga; species Oophaga sylvatica. The sequence goes on along the minus strand of JARQOD010000003.1, from coordinate 608,338,829 downwards.
GTTGTCATGGGAGATTTCAACTATCCAGACAATTGTTGGGAATCTCTCTCAGGCAAAACTAACAGGTCAAACAAGTTCTTATCCTCTCTTGCTGACAACTTTATCTTCCAAAAGGTAATGGAGAAAACAAGGGGATCTGCTACCTTGAATCTAATCCTCATAAACAGGAGGAAATGGTTGAGGAGGTAAGAGTGGCTGGGACCCTAGGAGGTAGCAACCATGCTATTTTAGAATTTTGGATAACTAGAGGAAGACCTGTGAAGACTCAGACTTCAAGGTTAGATTTCAGAAAGGCAGATTTTAAGGGACTCAGAAAGAGAATTGAAGGAATCCAATGGCTGGATATCCTTAAGGACAAAAATGTCCAGGAAGGATGGGAAATCTTGAAAAATTAGATTCTCAAAGCACAATCGTTAACAATTCTGAAAAGAGGGAAGAATAGGAAGCATTGAAGGAAACCTAGATGGATGAATACAGAACTTAAACATATGTTAAAAAGGAAGAAAGAAATGTTTATCAAATGGAAAGAGAGAGGCATATCTAAAGAACAATATAATGCTGTCTGCAGAACCTGCAGGGCACAAATCAGATTATCTAAAGCTGACAATGAATTAAGGCTTGCAAGAGACGTCAAAAGCAATAAAAAAGGATTTTGGGAATATGTCAAAAGTAAAAGAAAAGTCAAAAATGCTATAGGATTTTTACAGGATGAAAATGATGAAATGGTAAGTGTTCTGCCCGTCTTATGTGTATGTGTACATAATCCTTGCAGACAGCATAAACCTTGATCCCAACAGTGATTTGATAGACACGTGATGTCTGTTACCAAGTTTATTGCAGGAATCGAATATGGTAAAAAACTGTGGAACAAATAACAGTATTTTACTATGTGCTCACAAACATGTGGCAAGCATACAATATATACACAATATACAGTGGTGAGGGAACACACTATATGCATAACATGTAGTTACATATAACATGCGGTATATCCCATGCTTACTGCACAGTCGGAAAAGCATGGACTACAACTCTCACATTTTCATAACAGCATGATGTAAACATCCCAATATTTATACGGCTGTCAAGTTCATGGTGAATGTGTTTAGGACCTACCGATTGTGCGGCTACAGATCTGGATGTAAGAGATCACTATTGGATTCTGATGTCAGGAGGTACTCAGGAATGAACTGTCTTAGCTGTATACTGAGCAAAAAACATGGCTGCTGGGGCTGGCTGCTGAGTCATCAAAGCTATGACTCATGAACTACGGTGTGGTAGATATGTCAAAAAACCTCAATATCAACAACCAAAGACATTCTATAAAACGACCACTAGATGGTGCTGTTATACCACATAACAAATCTGAATGTTTACACAGAAAATTCTAGTGGAACATCACACTCCTCGCCTGGTATCTTAAAGATACCACTTTAAGGTACCTCTGGAGAGAGCAACAAAATCAGTTCAGTGACTGGTCTGAGGAAAAGTTCAGGTTCGTATTGCCTGCAGATCTTGACCTCCACTTTCCTAACTTTTCCATCTTCACTTGGAAACACTTTGGTTATCAGTCCCAAAGGCCAGTCATTTCTTTTTGACTGAGTGTCTTTGACAAGAACAACATTACCAACCTCCATGTTGGGTTTACTGGCTTGCCATTTATTCCGGGTCTTGGATGGTGACTGGTGCTGCAAATCCAAGTGGATCATATAGGCTGTTGATGGTGGATAAGACACCACGTCGTGTGAAGGGCTTTTGCTCTTGGTCAACCTGGAAGGTAAAGGTGTCAGACTTGAGATCCCAGCTGAGCCCTAAGCTGCGTTGCATGGGTATGGGGTCCGTTGCAAAGTCTAGGTCTTTCAGATCGCTGGCATGATCTTGAACTGGGAAGGCTGCCATAACATCTTCGCTGTTTGAAGCTATTTTATGCAGTCTGAGGTTTGAACAGGAAAGCATACGTTGAGTCCTCTTGAGTAGGCTGATTGCAGCCTCTGGTGAGGGAAGTGACTTTAGGCCATCATCCACATAGAAGTCTCTTTCAACAAACTTCTTAACGTCTTGCCCATAGTTTTCTTTTAAAGGCGGGGCTACTTCTGCATGGTCATTTTCAAATATCTTGCTCATGAATGAGAAGAAGTGCTCCTTCATTTCTGGTCTTTTCTCAAAGTTGCACCTGAGAGAACTGAAGCGTTTTGTGGCTTGAACTCTGTTGTTAGGAAGGCGGGTTCTCTGTGTTTTGAAAGGCAGTGGTGCTACCCAGGTATTTGTTTCATCTTTAGAGAATCCTTGTTCCATTATATTTAAGAAGGTCTCATCTTCAATAGAGCAAGCGGTCTTGTTGTCTTCCTTTGTCCTCTGGAACACTGTACACCCCAGATGATCTTCATCTTCTGCACAGTCCGGGTATAACACACTTGTAGGCTTCTCTCTTACAAGGAATCTGTTAGGACAAGGCTGAAAGAGGGATGGACGTCCATTTTCCAATGTATTTGTGAAGAGAGAATTCACAGTGGTTGGCTTGTGAACGCTTCCTAGGCAGACATCGCCTATAATGACCCACCCTAGGTCGAGCTTCTGAGCATAAGCAGAACTGTGAGGGCCGTTTATCTGTTTCCTCACCTTGTGGACTCTTATGATGTCTCTTCCAAGCAGAAGTACTATTGGAGCGTCTGGGTCGACTTCAGGAATTAGGTGCGCTATATTTTTTAGATGTCCTTGATGTGATGCTGCTGCAGGTGTAGGAATCTCTTCTCTGTTGTCTGGGATCTGATTGCATTCTATCAGCGTAGGCAGAGGCAGGGATGTTTCACCATTTAAGGATTCAATTTGGTAACCAGTAGCTCTTCTCCCTTTTTCTTCACTCACACCTGTGCAAGTCTTAAGTGAATATGCCGAGCTGTTTCCTTTAATGTCGAAGATATCAAAGAAAGTTGAATTAGCGAGAGACCTGTTGCTCTGATCATCAAGGATGGCATACAACTTTACAGCTTTCTCTTTGTGACCAATGGGGTAAACTGTGGCAAGACAGATCTTGGAGCAAGATTTGTTGCTAAGTCCTTCTCCACAGACTTGGGTGCACTGAGGTGTCACTTCAGGAGGTGTAGGGTCTCTCTGCTCCTCGCCGTGCTCTGCCACTTGGTCTGAGGGTGTGAGAGTCCATGGAGCTGGTCCTGGGTGTAAAGCTGTGTTATGCTCTTCACTGTCACATTCTGAGCATTTAATGTTTGTTGTACAGTCTTTTGCAAGATGTGAAGTTGCTGCGCAGCACCTGTAGCAAATGTGGTTTTCTTTGAGGAAAGTTTTGCGATCTTTGAGCTGTTTTTCTCTGAATCCTCTGCATTTCAACAACGAATGTGGTTTCTTATGCAGAGGGCATTCTTTGCACGGGTCTTTAGATGAGGTCTTATCAGTCTCTGCAGTACTATAAGTTTTGCGTGAAGTGTCTTGAAGAGATACACTGGTTTTGTGTACTGCCACTGGTGTATCTCTCAGGTTACGCATTGAGACAGGTTCTCCTGATTTGGGGTACGTGGTGTCAAACATTGAGAAGTCAAAGCTGGGGTCATTTCTAATCTTTGCTTGTTGGTGTACAAAGTCCACAAAGAATGAGAATGGAGGAAATGGGACGTTGTATCGTTCCTTGTATTTGGAGCCTTGACCGATCCACTTATCTATCAGGCCTTGCGGAAGTTTGCGTACTATGGGATTTACACCGCGTGCTGTGTCCAAGAATGCTAGGCCTTGTAAGTCTCCTTGAGCTTTGGCAACTTGAAGTTCTGTCAACAGATCGCTCAATTCTCTTAGTTTTTGGAAACCTTTGCCTTGCATCTTGGGGAAATCCTCAATTCTTTTGAAGAGTGCGTTTTCTATCACTTCTGGTGAGCCGTAACACTCCTCCAGTCTCTCCCATTGTAAGGTTCTATGTATATATTCCTGAAACTCAGTTTGTTCGTCAGCCATTTTACTTTCTGTCTTGCTGCAGCTATCTTGCCCTCAGTCAAAATGGAGTTTCCAGCTTGCATGTTCCCGCCCTGATTCTTTCCTTTGCTTCTTAAGCAGCCACAGCTGAGCAATCAGTGCTTCAGAATCTAGCCTGCAGTGAACCTGTGACTTGACTCCTGTAAGCCTTGGACCTTGTACTCCAGCTATTCCTACTGAGGAACTCTGAAGCACTTGTGGACTCTGAACCCTGCTCTTTGAAAGACCCACGTTTGCACGGACTTACGGTAACAGAGAAGAAGATCCTGAATCTGTATTGGAGAGTGATTGCTGAGCTTGGATTACTCTGGCCTGCTGTGTCTCCTGTTTCTGTGTCTGCAAACTGTGTGACTATTTCTGCCAACTTGTATGAAGTAATACAGGACTTTTCTATATGAAACCTGTGACTCCTGTGTTTTCATCGCACCCAAGCACAAGACGCTATATGAACTGTACTACATACATTACAAGATTCTGAAGCCAAAACGTTAGTGTCTGCTGGGTCTGGAAGGCTGTGTCTGCTGTACTGTGGATATCAGACGTCCGGTTGTACTTTCTGTGATGACAGTGGTTGTGACTTCTCACAACCATTCCAGGTGAGCAATTCCCTTAAGTTTTTTCTTTTTGCAGTATTACCACAGGTAAACACTATTGTTTTTTTTTTCCTTTCTTTTCTCTTTTTTGTCTGCTGTAACTCTGGATATCAGATGTCTGGTTGAAACTTTCTGTGATGATAGTGGTTGTGACTTCTCACAACCATTCCAGGTGAGCAGTTCCCTTAATTTTTTTTTCTCTCTGCAGTGTTGCCACAGGTGAACACTATTGTTTTTTTTTTCTCTCCTCTTCTTCCAGTAATCCTGTCTTAAAAGATCTGGAAAATGGAGGCCCGCATAAAGGAACTTTGCGGAGTGACTGATAATATCCTTGCAGATTTGCAGAATATAAAGACCCGTTTTACAAATCTACAAGACCTCAATAATCACAATTTGCAAGTGGTTGGACAGACTACCCAGGATTTGCGAGCCAGGATTGAGGTTCTAGAGGGGCGAGTCCAGGCTCCTGCCGTAGCCCCGAGTGCTGGGATTCCCAAGTTGCCCCCTTTTCGTTTTGGCGGTGAACGTGAGAAATTCAGGGGATTTATTAATCAATGCAATCTTTTTTTTTCTGCACATGCTTCACAATTTCCCACTGAACGATCTAAGGTGCTTACTATAATTATGTTGCTTACCAACAAGGCTTTAATGTGGGCAAACCCTCTGATTGAGACTGAGGATGATTGTTTGAATCACCTTGATGATTTTATTTCAGCCATGGGGCAGGTGTTTGATGACCCCAATCGAGGTGCAACAGCTGAAGCAGCCATGTTAGCTTTGCGCCAAGGTAAGCACTCGGTAGCTGAATATGCCTTGGATTTCAGGAGATGGGCCCTTGATACCACCTGGGACAGTTCCGCCAAAAAATCTATTTTTCGAAAGGGGTTATCTCCACTGATTAAGGATGAACTTGCTCGTGCCGACCCTCCCACTGCGTTAGGTGACTTTATTAACTACTGCATCCGTATTGATACTCGTCTGACTGAACGCAGGCAAGAGAGATGGTTCGAAAGCAATCGTACTAACCTTTTCCTACCTTCCTCTCCAGCTAAGGAACCTTTGAGTAGGATTACACGGGAACCTGAACCTGAACCCATGCAGGTAGACTCTTTACAACGACGGGTTAGTGATGCACGCAAGGAACATCGTTTTAAGGAGAATCTATGTTTCTATTGTGGTAAGTCAGGGCACTTCATTATAAACTGCCCCAGCCGTTCTCGTAAGACTACTGCAGCACTCATTCATTGTGAGTGTTGCGAGAGGGGATCTGTCAGGTCCGAGCCTCAGGCTCCAGAGAGATCTGCAGCAACAGATCTTGATTTCTCGGACTTAAACTCCGTTACCTCTGAGGACGTTGACTGTGTAAACGCTGCCATTTTTCAAGTTTCCTCAGCGGTGTCCCAGCTGAGTTGTAAGAAAAACAATTCTCATTGCTTTCTTTCCATCAAACTCTGGGTTGACTCAGCTTGGGTGTCTAGCTCTGCTATGATCGACTCAGGGGCAAGTGGAAATTTTATGGATGTCTCCTTTGCTCTGAAACAGGGAATACGTTCAGTGAAGAAGGCTACTCCAGTACAGATGGAAACTGTGGATGGCTCCCTGCTGACCTCTGGACCAGTGGATCAGGAAACAGAGCCTTTGAGGGTTCTTATGGGTAAAGATCATCAAGAGAAACTGTCCTTTATGCTTATCTCTTCTCCCCACTTTCCCATTATTCTAGGGCTACCATGGCTGCAGGCTCAGAATCCTACCATTAACTGGGAGACCAAGGAATTACACTTTCCAGAGAAACAGATGAGTCCAAAAGTTTCAGCTTGCTCTGTTCCTAAAGGAATCATGTCAGTCCCTGAACTACCAGCTGTATACCAGGACTATGTGGATTTATGTGACAAGAAGAACGCTGACCAGCTTCCTCCTCACCGTCCATATGATTGTCCAATTGAATTATTGCCTGGAGCAGAGATACCTTTTGGTAAGATCTACCCCCTGGCGGGGCCCGAGCTAAAGGCTTTAAAGGATTACATAGATGAAAATCTAGCCAAGGGCTTCATACGCCCCTCTTCATCTCCTGCAGGTGCACCCATCTTCTTTGTGAAGAAGAAAGATGGATCTCTGAGACCAAGCGTAGACTATAGGGAACTCAATAAGGTTACTATTAGAAACCGTTATCCATTGCCTTTAATCCCTGAGTTATTGGAGAGAGTGCGACATGCCAAAATTTTTTCTAAACTAGATCTTCGTGGGGCCTATAACTTAGTCCGTATTAGACCTGGGGATGAATGGAAGACTGCATTCAGGTCACGCTATGGACACTTTGAATATCTAGTTATGCCTTTTGGTCTGAGTACCGCCCAGCCACTTTCCAACACTTGGTGAATGACATCTTCAGGGATCTCCTAGATACATTCGTGGTAATTTATTTGGATGATATTCTAATTTTTTCTAACTCCACAGAGGAACATCATGGACATGTGAGAATGGTCTTGGAACGTCTAAGACAAAATCATCTTTACATCAAACTTGAAAAGTGTGAATTCCATAGGACCGAAATTCAATTTCTGGGGTATGTACTGTCTACACAAGGAATTAGTATGGATGGAAGCAAAACCCAAGCCATCAAGGATTGGCCAAGTCCTAGAAATGTGAAGGAGGTACAGCGCTTCATCGGGTTTGCCAACTTCTATAGACGTTTCATTAGAAATTTCTCTGAGGTAGTGTCACCTATCACTCAACTTACCCGGAAAGAGTCTAGGTTTTCCTGGACTCCCCAAGCCCAGGAAGCATTTTCCCGTCTAAAAGATAAATTTACCACTGCACCTATCCTAGTACATCCCAACCCCGAGCTTGCCTTCATAATAGAGGTGGATGCTTCAGACTGTGCCGTTGGAGCTATACTCTCTCAGAGAACAGGTGAGAAGAATGTCTTGCATCCCTGTGCCTTCTTTTCCCAGCAGTTGTCTTCGGCTGAGAGGAACTACGATGTGGGCAATAGAGAGTTGTTGGCCATTATTGCCGCCTTCAAAGAATGGAGACACCTTCTTCAGGGAGCTGCACAGCAAATAGTCGTCCTGACAGACCATCGTAACCTTGAGTTTATCAGGTCGGCTAAGTGCCTGACTCCTCGCCAGGCTCGCTGGAATCTTTTCTTAAACCAATTTAATTTTATCATCTCTTATAGACCAGGATCGCGCAATGGAAAGGCTGATGCACTCTCTAGGATTTACTCAGCAGAGACACGTCCAATTACTCCTCCTAAGACTATTCTTCCTGACTCTAGATTCCTAGGAGTAATTCATAATCAAGACCTACTTAAGGACATCAAGGAAGCATACCATGCGGATTCCTTTTTGGCACAACCCCCAAGGGACTTAAGTCTGTCTTTAAGAATGGTGTGTGGATTCAGGGACAACGTCTGTATATTCCTGAAACAGTCAGATTAAGAGTATTGCAACTCATTCACGATTCCAAGATAGCTGGGCATAGAGGAATTCTAAAGACACAGGAATTTCTTTCTCGTTTCTTTTGGTGGCCCACTTGCAGGAAGGATGTTTTGAATTATGTCACTTCATGTGAGGTCTGTGCAAGATGCAAAACACCTCGCTCCTCACCAACTGGTCTGTTACAACCTCTTCCCACCCCGTCCCGCCCGTGGGGATCCATTTCTATGGACTTCATTGTGGAGTTACCAACCTCTCAGGGGAAGAACACCATTCTAGTGGTGGTTGACCGTCTAACAAAGGCAGCTCATTTTATCCCTTGTGTCGGCTTACCCACTGCAAAACAGACATCAGATTTGATGATTAAAGATGTGTTTCGCTTACATGGCGTACCGGATGAGGTTATTTCGGATCGAGGGGTGCAATTCACTTCTAGGTTTTGGCAAAATTTCTGTGCAGCATTGGACATTAAAGTAAACCTTTCTTCTGCTTTTCATCCCAGACTAATGGACAGACCGAACGAACCAATCAAACCCTGGAGCAGTATCTCCGCTGCTTTATCTGCCACCTACAGGATGATTGGGTGGATCTACTTCCATTAGCTGAGTTCTCGTATAACAACTCTCAGAGTGCCTCCACTAAACAGTCTCCTTTTTACTCTAATCTAGGTTATCATCCTAACATTCTACCTACGATTTCCAATAGAAACGCCTTTACCAGCAGTGGCTGAAAGAATCACGTCTTTACAGAAGAATATGGATCTTCTAAAGGAAAATCTGGAATCGGCTCAAGAAAGGTACAAGAAAGCAGCAGATAAATTTCGTAAACCTGCACCAGCTTTCAAGGTAGGAGACTTGGTCTGGCTGTCAACCAGAAATCTTAAGTTAAGGATTCCATCGTCTAAGTTGGGACATAAGTACATTGGACCCTATAAAATCAGTAAAATTATAAGTGCCGTTGCTTGTCGTCTTCAACTGCCCAGAACTATGAGAATCCACCCTGTCTTTCATGTATCCCTACTAAAGGCTGCGACACCCAATACGTTTCCTGGACGTTCCTCTCCTTGCCCTGACCCAGTGCTAGTCGATGGTCAGGAAGAATTTGTGGTGGAAAGGATTTTAGATTCCAGGTTGTATAGAAATCAGTTACAATATCTGATTAAATGGCAGGGCTACCCAGTGGAGGACAACTCATGGGAACCGGTCAATAACGTTAATGCTCCTCGCTTGCTCCGTCAGTTTCATCAGAGGTACCCACACAAGCCTGGTCTGAGGTCATCTGGAGGTTGTCCTTAATGGGGGAGTAATGTAAGGTTCTATGTATATATTCCTGAAACTCAGTTTGTTCGTCAGCCATTTTACTTTCTGTCTTGCTGCAACTATCTTGCCCTCAGTCAAAATGGAGTTTCCAGCTTGCATGTTCCCGCCCTGATTCTTTCCTTTGCTTCTTAAGCAGCCACAGCTGAGCAATCAGTGCTTCAGAATCTAGCCTGCAGTGAACCTGTGACTTGACTCCTGTAAGCCTTGGACCTTGTACTCCAGCTATTCCTACTGAGGAACTCTGAAGCACTTGTGGACTCTGAACCCTGCTCTTTGAAAGACCCACGTTTGCATGGACTTACGGTAACAGAGAAGAAGATCCTGAATCTGTATTGGAGAGTGATTGCTGAGCTTGGATTACTCTGGCCTGCTGTGTCTCCTGTTTCTGTGTCTGCAAACTGTGTGACTATTTCTGCCAACTTGTATGAAGTAATACAGGACTTTTCTATATCAAACCTGTGACTCCTGTGTTTTCATCGCACCCAAGCACAAGACGCTATATGAACTGTACTACATACATTACACCCATATCAGGTTTAGTCCTCTGTCGGGATAGTCTAAATTGATGTCCCTAATCCGTTTTGCATGCTCTGTGGATTCATTTCCTAGCCACTTGACTAAAAGGTCGACCTCCTCGTTTGCAGACAGATCCAGATCTTTGATTGTATTTCTGAATGAGGATCGCCATGCTCTATAGCCTTCAGGTTTGTTGTTAAACTTGGAGAGTCCTTGGGTTATCAACTCACCTCGAGCAAGGAATTTGAGAACATCTGACATACCTTGATTTCTGTTTGATGAATCTGGAAACGAGCTGAGGTGCAGAGGTCCATGTGGGTTAGAGTAGTCTTTAAACTTGTCTTTGTTGTAATAACTACCATCTACTTGTTCCTTCTTGAAGGCTGGAGCTGCTCTGCAGTTGTCTGTCGGTTGGAATGCAGGTTGCATTGGGGACCGATGATATATAAAGTTACTGTCTTGCTTGATGTATGGCATTTGGAAGGCTGAGGCTGCTTGTTGTGTGACAGGATTAGGCTGGAGTTTGTAAGCAGGGGTTGACTCAGCTCCTGGACCGTAATACAGACCGTCATCTGACTTAGCATACTGCAGTACGTATTTTGAAGTGTGTCGTGCTTTGTCCTGTTGACTGAGCTCTGATCCAAAAATACTGCGGCGTCTATTACTTGCGATACTTGCTGCCTCCTCCAAAACTTCAGCCTCTGCCAGTGCAACTGCGGCTTCCCTCTCCAATGCTAGTTTTTTCATGTGTGCTTGTTGTTCGGCCAGAGCTGCTTTCATGCGAGCTTCCTTTGATTCCATGTGTGCCTGTTGTTCAGCAAACGATGCTCGCACTTTGGCAGCTTCTGCTTTTGCGCGGGCTATGGCGATGGTAGAGCTGCTCACTGACTTCTTTGAGCTCTTGCAGCTGGCTGAGATTGCAGATCTTGTGGTGAATGATCTACCTTCTGCGGCTGACATGGTGACGCTCTGACAGGATTCGCGCCCTTTCAGGCTTGACAGAAGCTTGGTTTCACGACGATCACTATGTGCGAGCTGCGGTATCTTCTATCCAGCTTGTAGCGGGCAGTTTTACTGCGATCAGTATGTGAGAATCCACAGTTCTTTTATCCAGCCTGCGAGGGTTAATCGTTTTTTACTGTTCTGCCCGTCTTATGTGTATGTGTACATAATCCTTGCAGACAGCATAAACCTTGATCCCAACAGTGATTTGATAGACACGTGATGTCTGTTACCAAGTTTATTGCAGGAATCGAATATGGTAAAAAACTGTGGAACAAATAACAGTATTTTACTATGTGCTCACAAACATGTGGCAAGCATACAATATATACACAATATACAGTGGTGAGGGAACACACTATATGCATAACATGTAGTTACATATAACATGCGGTATATCCCATGCTTACTGCACAGTCGGAAAAGCATGGACTACAACTCTCACATTCATAACAGCATGATGTAAACATCCCAATATTTATATGGCTGTCAAGTTCATGGTGAATGTGTTTAGGACCTACCGATTGTGCGGCTACAGATCTGGATGTAAGAGATCACTATTGGATTCTGATGTCAGGAGGTACTCAGGAATGAACTGTCTTAGCTGTATACTGAGCAAAAAACATGGCTGCTGGGGCTGGCTGCTGAGTCATCAAAGCTATGACTCATGAACTACGGTGTGGTAGATATGTCAAAAAACCTCAATATCAACAACCAAAGACATTCTATAAAACGACCACTAGATGGTGCTGTTATACCACATAACAAATCTGAATGTTTACACAGAAAATTCTAGTGGAACATCACAGTAAGAAAGTATGTTGAGAAGGCCGAACTTTTAAATTCCTATTTTGCATCTGTTTTCTCTCAGAAAGGAAATGTAACATCAACTGATCTTTACTGTCCTATTAAGGGACTAGAAGAATCCAGGATATCTATAAACAGAAAGATAGTGAGGAAACACTTAGCTAACATAAATGAATTCAAGTCTCCAGGTCCAGATGAATTACACCCAGAATACTGAAGGAGACAGCAGAAGAAAGTTTTGAACCACTCTCCATAATCTTTGAAAATTCTTGGAGACCAGGAGAAGTCCCAGAAGACTGGAGAAGAGCAAATGTTGTTCCCATCTTCAAAAAGGGGAAGAAAGTGGACCCAGAGAACTATAGGCCAGTGAGTCTGACTTCTATACCAGGAAAGACTTTGAACAAATTATTAAACAACATGTATGTAAGTACCTGGATAAGAATGAAGTGATTAAACAGTCGGCATGGGTTTGTAACTAATAAGTTATGTCAGACTAACTTAATTTCCTTTTATGACAGAATCACTGACTGGGTGGATCAGGGAAATGTGGTAGAAATAGTATATCTTGCTTTCAGCGAAGCATTTGACAAAGTATCTCACACAATCGTTATTGAAAAAATGACTAAGTATGGAATGGACAAGGCAACTGTTAGGTGGATTCATAAGTGGCTTAGTGATCGGACCCAAAGAGTGGTTGTAAATGGCTGCACATCCAGTTGGAAGAATGTATCAAGTGGGGTACCACAAGGCTCTGTCCTGGGCCCTGTATTGTTCAACATCTTTATCAATGATTTAGATGAAGGAATTGAAGGTAAACTGATTAAATTTGCTGATGACACAAAGCTAGGAGGGATAGCTAATACTAGAGAAGAGAGAGAGAGGATTCAAAAAGATATAAATAAACTGGAGCAGTGGGAAGCAACGAACAGAATGGTTTTTAATGGAAAAATGCAAAGTACTACATCTGGGCAATAAAAATGAAAAAAGCATGTACAGAATGGGAGGGATAGAGCTAAGCAACAGCACATGTGAAAAAGACTTGGGTATACTAATTGATCACAGACTGAACATGAGTCAACAGTGTGATGCAGCAGCAAAAAAGGCAAATACAATTCTAGGATGTATCAACAGAAGCATACAGTCTAGATCACGTGAGGTCATTATTGCCCTCTACTCCTCTTTGGTCAGACCTCATCTGGAATACTATGTCCAGTTTTGGGCACCACAATTTAAAAAAGACATCAACAAACGAGCAAGTTCAGAGAAGAGCGACCAGAATGGTGACAGGTCTGCAAACGATGTGCTATGAGGAACGGTTACAGGATCTGGGAATGTTTAGCTTGCAAAAAAGAAGACTGAGAGGAGACTTAATAGCTGTCTACAAATATCTCAAGGGTTGTCACATTGTAGAAGGATCATATTTTAATTTGCACAAGGAAAGACTAGACGCAATGGGATGAAACTGAATGGGAGGAGACACAGATTAGATATTAAAAAAAACTTTTTGACAGTTATGGTGATCAGTGAGTGGAACAGGCTGCCACGAGAGGTGGTGAGTTCTTCAATGGAAGTTTTCAAACAGAGGCTGGATAGAATCTGTCTGGATGATTTAGTGAATTCTGCTTTGAGCAAGGATGGACCAGATGACCCAGGAGGTCCTTTCCAACTCTACCATTCTATGATTCTATGAATCTCTATATATTTTAAATAAAACACCAAGTATACCCTTCTTTTAACATATCTCAAAGATTCACAAGGATAAGATGCATCCACCAGGCAGACTTACTATTTCGGGCATAAATTACCTCACTGCCAATCTGTCAAGAGTCTGTGGACAATAATCTACAAACTCGTGTACCCTAATTACCGGCCTATCTGAAAGACACATGACACAATTTTAGAATAAAATAAATTGGCAACCCCACTTTATTCTCGGCACTCTGGACATTACATGCTTGTATACAGTAATTGAACATAAAGTATGTCAAGCAGCCAAATTCTTTCTAAAGAAAAGTGGTAGGTATGCAGAAACACAAATTCAATTTATTCAGGATAGTATTTTGTTTATCCTTACCCATAATAATTTTGTTTACGACAATTCTATAGCCAAACCTGGGGGGCAACAATGGGGACATAATTTTCTCCCAGTTAGGCTGGTTTCACAGTTGCGGATTGAGGGCTGTGTACTTCCTCCATGAAGCTCCGCCCACCACCGAACCTCCTCCGGTCAGCTCTGCCTATGTCTGCATGCGACCTGCGTACCTATGTTTAACATTAGGTATGCAGGCTGTGCAGATGTATGCGGATGCCGCCGCATGCGTCGTTTTGACGTTGCAGCGACCACAACAAAATGCAACATGTTGCGTTCGGCGCAGGTCACCACACCGTCAAAACGACGCATGCGGCTGCATATGCACACATCTGCACGGCCTTGCGTACCTAATGTTAAATATAGGTACGCAGGCCACATGCAGACATAGGTGGAGCTGACTGGAGGAGGTGCGTCGGTGGGCGGAGCTTCACAGAGGAAATACGCAGCCCTCCGCAGGACCTCCATCCACAAATGTGAAACCAGCCTTATAATAATAATCTTTATTTATATAGCGCCAACATATTCCGCAGCGCTTTAAATTTTAACAGTTTCAAAACGCAAGTCATAAGTAACAACGTTAACAATACAATAATTAAAGCAAAATAAGATGACCCTGCTCGTGAGAGCTTACAATCTTCAATGAGGTGGTGGAGATACAAAGTACAGGTGTGTATATACAATGGTGTATTTACAATGATGGTCCAGCCATCTTGAGGGAGTGAGGGATGGATGGAGATAGTGAATGGGCTACACACGCACACTTACACCTAGAATGACTTTAATTAGTGAACATGATAGGCCGCTCTGAACAAATGTGTTTTGAGGGACCGCCTGAAACTATGCAAATTGTGGATGGTCCTAATTTCTTGCGGTAGAGCATTCCAGAGGATTGGCGCAGCGCGGGAGAAGTCTTGGAGTCGGGAGTGGGAGGTACGGATCAGTGCAAAGGTTAGTCGAAAGTCGTTTGCAGAACGCAGCAGTCGGTTAGGCCGATAGATAGAAATGAGGGAGGAGATGTAGGGGGGTGCTGCACTGTGGAGAGCTTTGTAGGTGAGAACAAGTACTTTGAATTGGATCCTATAATGAATGCGCAACCAATGTAAGGACTGGCAAAGAGCGGATGCGTCCAAGTACTGATTAGCCAGATGGATGACCCTGGCTGCTGCATTAAGGATGGACTGGAGAGGGGATAGTCGAGTAATGGGGAGGCCAAGTAATAGAGCGTTGCAGTACTCCAGGCCGGAGTGGATCAGGGCGACATGGTTTTTGTTGTTTCCATGGTGAGAAAAGGGCGGATTCTATAGATGTTCTTTAGGTGTAGGCGGCAAGAGCGGGCAAGAGATTGTATATGGGAGATGAAGGGGAGTTTGGTGTCAAACATAACACCCAGACAGCGAGCCTGTGGCCGGGGTGTTATGGTGCCAGCCACAGAGAGGGAAATGTCAGATTTAG
Organism: Oophaga sylvatica; assembly: GCA_033576555.1. Lineage (NCBI taxonomy): Eukaryota > Metazoa > Chordata > Amphibia > Anura > Dendrobatidae > Oophaga > Oophaga sylvatica. The sequence goes on along the minus strand of JARQOD010000003.1, from coordinate 608,323,633 downwards.
GGAGGTTAGTAAATGGTGGGAGCAGAAGAAGTTCAATTTTGGAGAGGTTGAGTTTCAGATAGAGAGCGGACATGATGTTGGAGACTGCAGACAGACAGTCAGTGGCGTTCTGTAGTACAGCAGGGGTAATGTCAGGGGATGACGTGTATAGTTGTGTGTCATCAGCATAAAGATGGTACTGAAAGCCAAATCTGTTGATGGTCTGTCCAATTGGGGCCGTGTAGAGAGAGAAGAGAAGGGGGCCAAGGACCGACAGCGAGAGGAAGAGGAGATGACGTGGAGCCAGAGAACAAAACACTGAAGGAGAGGTCAGAAAGATAGGAAGAGAACCAAGAGAGGGCAGTGTCCTTAATGCCTAGTGACTGGAACCTAGAGAGTGAGAGACGGTGGTCAACAGTGTCGAAAGCTGCAGAAAGGTCGAGAAGAATGAGCAGAGAGTGGTCACCATTACGTTTTGCTGTCAGAAGGTCATTGGTCACTTTGATGAGTGCAGTTTCAGTCGAATGTAGGGGCGGAAGCCGGACTGTGAAGGGTCTAGGAGGGAGTGAGTGGAGAGGTAACGGGTGAGGCGGGAGTAGACTAGGCGCTCCAAAAGTTTGGAGATGAAGGGGAGATTGGAGACCGGTCTGTAGTTGTTTGTGCAGGAAGGGTCAAGAGCGGGTTTCTTTAGTAATGGAGTAATGATGGAGTGTTTGAAGGAGGATGGGAAAATGCCAGAGTAGAGGGAGAGATTAAAGATTGTTGTTAGGTGAGTTGTGACAACTGAAGAGAGAGATTGGAGGAGATGAGAGGGCATGGGGTCGGTAGTGCATGTAGTCGGAGGAGAGGAGTCTGGAGACTTCTGTGATGGGATCAAATGTGGAAAGTGAGCCAGGGGAAATGCAGGGAGGGATGGGAGTCACAGCACTTGGTGGTTGGGAGCAGATTTCCTGATGGATATTATCTCTTTTTTCTATAAAGTGGGAGGCCAGGTCATCAGCACAGATGTCCTTGATAGGGGCTTGTGCTTTTGTTCGTTTATTACTGTGTTTAGGCATATACCTACCAGTCCCCGGTGTTGTGATCAGGGTCCTTCTCAGGACTGGATCACTGAGGTTCAGGGATCCTCAGGAGGTAGGGATTACGCTGGCGGCCTGGACCTCTGTACCATCAACAGTACCTCCAGGTAGAGGGATTAGTCAGGACCCCAGCTTAGGGTCAGCATAGACCCCAGACCTCCTGTATGCAGTAACAGCGTGACATTTTTTGAGCCAGGACGATATGTGACGACAAAATTAAACCTGGTAAAAAACAACGACCACCTAGCTTGTCTGGGATTTAGACGTTTAGCGGACTCTAAATATAGCAGGTTTTTGTGATCGGTAATGACGGTGACCGGGTGGACTGCCCCCTCCAAAAAATGACGCCACTCCTCAAAAGCCAACTTAATGGCCAAGAGTTCCCTATTGCCGACATCATAATTCCTCTCAGCGGACGAAAATTTTTTAGAGAAGAAGGCGCACGGATGCCATTTACCAGGGGACAAACCTTGTGACAATACTGCTCCCACCCCTACCTCGGAAGCGTCCACCTCAACAATGAACGGCTGTGACGCATCAGGTTGAATAAGTATGGGTGCTGAAGCAAAACATTTTTTCAAAGAGGAAAACGCTTGACAAGCCTTGTCAGACCACTTTGAAAAATCCGTCCCTTTTTTCCCAAGGGTAACAGGAGAAATTAGACCACAAAAGTTGTTGTCCAATTTGTCCTGAGTACGCTGATACCCAATATGTGGGGGGGACCACTGTTTGGGCGCACGGCAGGGCTTGATAGGGAAGGAGTGCCGTTTGACTTTTTCAAACCAAAATTGGCTGGAATTGAAATTGGACGCCATGTCGCGTTTGGAGAGCCCCTGATACGCCTAAACAGTGGAAACCCCCACAAATGACACCATTTTGGAAACTAGACCCCTTAAGGAACTTATCTAGATGTGTGGTGAGCACTTTGAACCCCCAAGTGCTTCACAGAAATTTATAAACGTAGAGCCGTGAAAATAAAAAATCATTTTTTTCCTCAAAAATGATTTTTTAGCCCGCTATTTTTTTTATTTTCCCAAGGGTAACAGGAGAAATTGGACCCCAAAAGTTGTTGTCCAATTTGTCCTGAGTACGCTGATACCCCATATGTGGGGGGGACCACTGTTTGGGCGCACGGCAGGGCTTGATAGGGAAGGAGTGCCGTTTGACTTTTTCAAACCAAAATTGGCTGGAATTGAAATTGGACGCCATGTCGCGTTTGGAGAGCCCCTGATACGCCTAAACAGTGGAAACCCCCCACAAATGACACCATTTTGGAAACTAGACCCCTTAAGGAGCTTATCTAGATGTGTGGTGAGCACTTTGAACCCCCAAGTGCTTCACAGAAATTTATTAATGCAGAGTCGTGAAAATAAAAAATCATTTTTTTCCTCAAAAATGATTCTTTAGCCCGCTATTTTTTTTATTTTCCCAAGGGTAACAGGAGAAATTGGACCCAAAAAGTTGTTGTGCAATTTTTCCTGAGTACGCTGATACTCCATATGTGGGGTGAAACCACTGTTTGGGCGCATGGAAGTGCTTGGAAGGGAAGGAGCGCTATTTTGTCATGCAGACTTTGATGGAATGTTCTGCGGGCGTCATGTTGTGTTTGCAGAGCCCTTGATGTGCCTAAACAGTAGAAACCCCCTGCAAGTTACACCATTTTGGAAACTAGACCCCCCAAGGAGCTTATCTAGATGTGTGGTGAGCACTTTGAACCCCCAAGTGCTTCACAGAAATTTATTAATGCAGAGCCGTGAAAATAAAAAATCATTTTTTCCTCAAAAATGATTCTTTAGCCCGCTATTTTTTTTATTTTCCCAAGGGTAACAGGAGAAATTGGACCCAAAAAGTTGTTTTGCAATTTTTCCTGAGTACGCTGATACCCCATATGTGGGGTGAAACCACTGTTTGGGCGCATGGAAGTGCTTGGAAGGGAAGGAGCGCTATTTTGTCATGCAGACTTTGATGGAATGTTCTGCGGGCGTCATGTTGTGTTTGCAGAGCCCTTGATGTATAAAACACCCAAGTGCAAGCGAAAATAGGGGGAGAAAGAACCACCAAGGCAGGTAAAGGTACAATAAGTATTTTATTGAAAAAAATCACATGGACATTTGCACAAAAATAATAATATAATAATGTTAAAATGATGTTAAAAAGAAAGCAAGAACACCATCCTACAGTACCTAATAACCGGGATATGTATCCATATGACCAGGTAAGTATATAACACCAAGGTACATATACCAATAATGGTGCAAAAATAAAGTGAAAAAATTATGCTGATGTAAGAAACGAAATCAAAACTCAATGTGCTGAAAACATAATATACATGTGCTAATGTGGCCAATAACAAATGTAAATGGGTATTGTAACCCGAAAAAATATCACTAAATAGCAAACATATAATGTGCTAGGTAGTAATGAAGTGCCTATAATCAACACAGAAAAACATACTGCAACACAATACACCCAAGCACCAACAGTGCTACCATAGAACTACCACTAATGTGTACACTATACCTGGAAAATAACGGGAAGGCAAAGAGGGTGGATGGCTTTCTAGAACGCGCCCCAACCCTAACCCTAATTGTAACCCTAACCCTAATTCTAACCCTAATTATAACCCTAACCCTAAGGCTAGGTTCATTTTGCGTTTTACCAGCCCGTTCAACACATAGCGTTGACGGGCTGGTAACGGTATAGCATAACGCGATCGCGTTATGCTATACCAGCTAGCGCAGAGGAATCAGCAGATGATTCATCTGCGCTAGTGGTGACAGAGCCCAGACGCTGCAGCCCGCGTCCGAGGCTCCGTCACTGAATGATGGCACGTCGCGAACGCATGCTGCTTTATGGCATGCGTCGCGATGCGCCCTCAAATGGGGGTGAATGGCTGCGTTAACGGACTGCGTTACACCGCGTTATACCGCGGTGTAATGCAGTCCGTCTAACGGACTGCCATAACGCAGTATGAACCCAGCCTAACCCTAACGCTAATTATAACCCTAACCCTAATGCTAACCCTAATGCTAACCTAACCCTAATTATAACCCTAACCCTAATTATAACCCTAACCCTAACGGAAAAATGAAAATAAATATAATTTCTATTTTTTATTATATGTCCCTAACTAAGGGGGTGATAAATGGGGGGGTTATGTACTGTTTTTTTTATTTTGATCACTGTGATAGTTTATCACAGTGATCAAAATGCACTTTTATGAGAATGAATGAAAAAATCTGCCGCCAAGCAGATCGGCGGGCGCACTGCACATGCGCCCGCCATTTTTTTTTTCCAGGAAGAAGACGCCGGGATCCTGGGGCCTGCGGGAGGACCAAGGACACCGGGAGGTATGGGGGGGGCGATCGGGGGACCTGTGGACCCTCATTTTGTCCCCTCAGATGTGCGATCACATCAGAGGGGAGAGAAATCATTTTTTTTTTTTGCGGTCGCCGTTATACTTAGTATAACGGCGATCGCGACACCGGGGTCGGTAAGTACCGACCCGGATCATGTTCTCTGGGGTCTCGGCTACCACCGGTAGCCGAGACCCCAGAGAAAATTGCCCACCCCCCCCCCAGCACAGTATAACGGCGATCGCGACACCGGGGTCGGTAACTACCGACCCGGATCATGTTCTCTGGGGTCTCGGCTAGCCGAGACCCCAGAGAAAATTGCCCATCCACCCCCAGCACAGCGGCGGGCGCACTGAGCATGCGCCCGCCATTTTTTCAATGGCGGCGGCACCAGGGGAGGCAGAAGGGCACGGGGCCACATGCAGGAGATCGGGGGCCACATGCAGGAGATCGGGGGCCACATGGGGGTCCCGGGGACTCTTTTTCTCTGTCCTCTGATATCTGATGACATCAGAGGACAGAGAAATTAAATGGCACAACATTTTTTTTTTTTTTGTTGCGATCGCCGTTATAGGGTTAATAACGGCGATCGCAACATCGGTGTCGGTAAAAACCGACCCGATTCATGTTCTCTGGGGTCTCGGCTACCCCCGGTAACCGAGACCCCGGAGAAAATGCGCCTCTGGGGGGCGCTATTCACTTTTTCCACAGCGCCGTTAATTAACGGCGCTGTGGTTTAAGTACCCTTAATGACCGCCGTTAAAAGGCGTATCGGCGGCCGTTAAGGGGTTAAATAACATGTTTACATATACATTTTAATTAACAAGCTCCCATATACACATGGGGTGCATTAAAAGAGGTCTAGATACACATGATGAGCGCATTATACTGCCTCTGTACAAATCCCTGGTTAGACCGCACATGGAGTACTGTGTACAGTTTTTGGCCCTGGTGCTCAGGAAGGATAGAATGGAACTAGAGCGAGTACAAAGGGCAAGAAAATTAATAAAGGAGATGGGGGAACTACAATACCCAGAGAGATTAGCAAAATTAGGATTATTTAGTCTAGAAAAAAGATGACTGAGGGGCGATCTAATAACCATGTATAAGTATATAATGTGACAATACAAATATCTCTCCAAGGATCGGTTTATGCCAAGGAAGGTGACGGTCACAAGGGGCATTCTCTGCATCTGGAGGAGAGAAGGTTTTTCCACCAACATAGAAGATGATTCTTTACTCCACTTCACCCACACTCCTCGCCCTGGCAACAGACATGGTGGAGGAGTGGGTCTTCTCCTTTCTTCTAACTGCACCTTTAACCCAATCCCACCTCTTCCCTCCCTAATCCTCCCCTCTTTTGAAGTCCACTCTGTCCGCATCTACTCTTCCTCCAACCTCCAAGTGTCCATCATATACCGACCTCCGTGCCCGAACACTGCCTTCATTGACCAATTCTCTACCTGGCTTCACTTTCTTTCCACTGACATCCCCACTATCATCATGGGTGACTTCAACATCCCGACTGACACCCTTCAGTCAGCAGCCTCCAAACTCCTGTCCCTTACTTCATCCTTTGGACTTACTCAGTGGTCCTCCTCAGCCACCCACACAGACAGACATACATTAGCCTGGTCTTCACCCGCCTCTGCTCTATATCTAACTTCACCACCTCCCCTCTCCCTCTATACGACCAACATCTACTCAATTTCTCATCTCTGTCCTCACCTATCACCCATGTCCAGCAGCATGCGCACCAGCGCAGAAATCTCGCACACCTAGACACCCACACGTTCTCTGACTCTTCTACCACTGGCATCCATATCCTCACTCCACGACACAGACAGTGCCACTGCTTTCTACAATGCCACTCTCGCATCAGCTCAACGCGGTTGCCCCTCTCGTTCATGGCAGAGTGCGACGTACCAACAGACAACCCTGGCACAATAACACCATTGAAAAGCTCTGGCAAGTGTCCAGGATTGCAGAGCGGCGTTGGAAGAAAACAAATTCGCAAGGCGACTTCATTGCATTCAAACAGGCAACACTCACTTTCAAATCTGCCCTCACCTCTGCTAAACAGGCCTACTTCACAACCCTCGTATCTTCCCTATCCTACAACCCCAAACAGTTATTCAAAACTTTTAACTCCCTCCTCCGCCCACTACTGCCCCCTCCAACCTCCCTCATCTCTGCTGAGAACTTTGCCACACACTTCAAAATTAAGATTGACCAAACAAGGCAAGTCTTCATTGTTCAACCACCACAACCCCTTTGTATACCAGACCAATCCCCAAACCCCATAATCCCCCTCTCCAACATCACTGAAGGGTAGCTTAATTGTCTCCTCTCCAAATTGCACCTCACAACCTGTGCATTTGATCCCATCCCACCTTCTCCCCAACCTCTCCACCACTATTCCATCCCTAACCCACTTCTTCAACCTATCACTAACCTTCCCTTCTGCTTTCATACATGCCACAATCATGCCTATCCTTAAAAACCCAACTGCTATGTCCAGCTATCGCCCAATATCGCTGCTCCCATTTGCTTCCAAACTCCTGGAGCAGCACGTCCACACTGAACTTTCCTCCCACCTCTCATCTAACTTGCTCTTTGACAATCTACAATCTGGTTTCTGCCCCATCACTCCACTGAGTCAGCCCTGACCAAAATTACTTATGACCTGCTTACAGCCAAAGCTAACGGACAATACTCTATACTCCAGCTTCTAGACCTGTCCTCTGCTTTCGACACAGTTGACCTCTGCTTCCTACTACAGATCCTCTCCTTTGGCATCAAAGACCTGCTCTATCCTGGATCTCCTCATACTTTTCCAACCGCACATTCAGCGTCTCCCACGCCCACACTACCTCCTCATTCCACCCTCTCTCTGTTGGAGTTCCCCAAGGCTCTGTTCTAGGACCCCTACTCTTCTCAATCTATACACTTGGCCTGGGGCAACTCAAAGTCCCACGGATTTCAGTACCACCTTTATGCTGATGACACTCAGATCTACCTCTCTGGCGCAGACGTCACCTCTCTGCTGTCCAGAATCCCGGAGTGTCTATCAGCCATATCCTCCTTCTCCTCTCGCTTCCTCAAACTCAATGTGGACAAATCTGAACTCATCATCTTTCCCCTATCTCACAGATCTTCCTTACCTGACCTATCTATCACAATTAACGACATCATGCTTTCCCCTGCACCAGAAGTCCGCTGTCTCGGACTAACCCTTGACTCTGCCCTGTCCTTCAAACCGCACATCCAAGCTCTTTCTACCTCCTGTCGCCTCCAGCTCAAAAATATTTCCAGAATCCGTCCTTTACTCAGCCCTCAATCTACTAAAATGCTTGTGCATGCCCTCATCATCTCCCGCCTCGACTACTGCAACATCCTTTTCTGTGGCCTCCCTGCTAACACCCTCGCACTTCTCCAGTCCATCCTTAACTCAGCGGCCCGACTAATTCATCTCTCTCATCGCAACTCCTCTGCTTCTCCCCTCCGCAGATCTCTTCACTGGCTCCCATTCCCTCAGCATATCCAGTTCAAATTACTAATACTGACCTACAAGGCCATCTATAACCTGTCTCCTCCATATGTCTCTGAACTAATCTCCCGATACCTTCCCTCATGTAATCTCCGGTCCTCCCAATACCTCCTCTCCTCCACACTTATTCGCTCCTCACCCAACCGCCTCCAAGACTTCTCCCGAATATCCCTCATCCTCTGGAATTCCTTTGCCCCAACACGTCCGACTATCAACCACATTCGGATCCTTCAGACGGAGCCTGAAAACCCACCTCTTCAGGAAAGCCTACAGCCTGCAATGACCCTGCTACCTCCTCACCATTACCGGAGATATCGCCTCAACCAACACCGTAACTGCTGCAACCCACCAACCTGCTGTCTCCTTCCCCACCATCCTGTAGAATGTAAGCCCGAAAGGGCAGGGTGTTATGTTATGGTAGCTGAGGAGGCAGGAGCAAAAAACTGCATAGGCAGCCTAACACCAGAGAGGTTGGAAACTAATAGGTTGCAGACCCCTAAACTAACCGCACAACTAGAAACAGCCGTGGAGCGTACCTACGGTGGTCCTAGACGCCTCGGCACAGCCGGAGAGATAGCTATCCCTGAAGATGGAAAGAGGAAAGCTAACTGCCCCGGAGTAGACCCCAAAAGAGTAGGAAGCCCCCAAACATAAAATGGCGGTTAGACAAGATGAAAACACGAACACAGACAGAAAATAGATTGAGCAGACGCTAGGGCCCAAAACTGTCTAGACTGGACAGCAAAGGAGAGAATAGTTTCTGCAACCCAGAAATACCCTAGGAAAAACTCCAACACTTCTGAATCCAAAAACACTGAGACCACATGGTCTCGACCACCTACATCAGATCTCTGGTGTGGACACGTAGCTACCCAGCAGAAAAATATCACAAGAACTGAGCAAATGAACAAATACAAAAAACGAATGGAGACCAGCCAAAGCCCCCCATAGGGAACCCGGCTGAAGACAAAAAGCAATGCAGCAAAAAGCAAGGAATTCGAACCACAGTAAAAAAAAAACTGAAAGAGACTTATCTGAACGCAAGCAGGAGACAGCAGGAACGCAAGCTGAATTCCAAATTAAACCAGGAAGCACAATTGATTACCGGCAAGGATCATGGGAGATCAGCTCACTTATATCAGGCCAGTCAGTACCACCTGACACCCGCTCGTTATCTGCGGGTGTAGGACTCTTGGTATTCAAGATAGGTTCAATACCCTCAGCAACCACCAGAGGGAGCTTCAGCTCCGAAGTCGTCTCCAAAATGTTCACAACAGTACCCCCCCCTGAGGAGGGGTCAACGAACCCTCACTTGTGCCACCAGGACGATCAGGATGAGCTCGGTGATAGGCACGGACCAGTCTTTCAGCATGAATGTCAGAAGCAAACACCCACGAATTGTCCTCCTGACCATAGCCTTTCCACTTCACCAAGTACTGGAGTCTCCACCTTGCCAAACGAGAATCCAATATCTTCTCAACCACATACTCCAAATTGCCCTCAACCAAAACAGGATCAGGAGGCGCAGCCATAGGAACCACTGGCTCGACAAATCTCTTCAATAAAGATTTGTGAAATACGTTGTGAATCTTGAATGTTCCTGGAAGAAGCAAACGGAAGGAAACGGGATTAATAATCTCCATGATCTTATAAGGTCCAATGAACCTTGGCTTAAATTTTGGAGACGCGACCCTCATAGGGATATTTTTTGAGGATAACCAAATCAAGTCACCCACTTTAAATCGAGGACCATCAGTCCTATGTTGGTTGGCAAACCACTGGGCTTTCCCCTGAGAGAGAGACAGCTTATCCACTACTTGATCCCAAATCAGCTGCATTCTCTCCATAATAGAGTCAATACCAGGACAGACAGATGCCTTCACCTGCCCTGAAGAAAATCGAGGATGAAACCCGAAATTGCAGAAAAATGGAGACATCAAGGTGGCAGAACTAGCCCTATTATTCAAAGCAAACTCAGCCAAAGGCAAAAAAGAGACCCAGTCATCTTGATCAGCAGACACAAAACATCTCAAATAAGTCTCCAAGGTCTGGTTTGTTCTCTCAGTTTGTCCATTGGTCTGAGGGTGGAACGCACAGGAAAAAGACAGCTGAACTCCCAGTTTGGAACAAAATGTCCTCCAAAATCTGGAAACAAACTGGACTCCTCTGTCAGACACAATGTTCTCTGGAACGCCGTGCAACCGAACCACCTGTTGAAAAAACAAGGGCACCAACTCGGAGGAGGATGGCAACTTAGGTAGTGGCACAAGATGTATTATCTTGGAAAACCTATCACAGATTACCCAAATAACGGTCATTCTCTGAGAAACAGAGAGGTCGGAAATATAATCCATAGAGATATGGGTCCATGGCCTCTTGGGCACAGGCAATGGCATTAACAAACCACTAGAGCGAGAGCAAGGTTTGGACCGAGAACAAGTTCCACAGGACTGCACAAAGTCCCTGACGTCACGAGACAAAGTGGGTCACCAAAAGGACCGATTCACCAAATCTCTGGTACCAAAAATACCAGGATGGCCGACCAACGTGGAGCAATGAATCTCGGACATCACATTCTTCCTCCACTGGTCTGGGGCAAACAATCTCCCAGCAGGGCAACGTTCAGGTTTATCCTGAAATTTCTCCAAAGCCAGTCTCAAATTGGGCGAGATAGCAGAAAGAACCACACCCTCCTTCAGAATAACTGCAGGCTCAGTTACCTCAGGAGAATCCAGAAAGAAACTCCTCGAGAGGGCATCCGCCTTAACATTCTTAGTGCCCGGGAGAAAAGAGACCACAAAATTAAAACGTGTGAAAAACAAGGCCCACCTGGCTTGTCTAGGATTAAGTCGCTTGGCTGATTCAAGATAAACCAGGTTCTTATGATCCGTGAGGACCACCACCTGATGCTTGGCTCCTTCCAGCCAATGTCTCCACTCCACAAAAGCCCGCTTCATGGCCAATAACTCCCGATTACCCACATCATAATTATGTTCCGCTGGGGAAAATTTTCGAGAGAAAAAGGCACAAGGGTTAATCTTAGAGGTCTCCGGATCCCTTTGGGACAAAACGGCTCCTGCACCAATCTCAGAAGCATCAACCTCCACCTGAAGTGGTAGAGAAACATCAGGTTGGCGCAGAACAGGAACAGAAGTGAATCTCCGCTTAAGCTCCTGAAATGGCGAAACTGTCTCAGGAGACCAATTCACTACATCAGAACCCTTCTTGGTCAAATCAGTCAGTGGCGTCACAATACCAGAGAATTAGCTATAAATTTACGATAAAAATTAGCAAAAGCCAAAAATCTCTGAAGAGCCATCAATGTAGTGGGTTGAACCCAATCACAAATGGCCTGAACTTTGAACGGGTCCATTTCAATAACAGATGGAGGCAAAATGAATCCCAGAAATGAAACCTTCTGTACGCCAAAAAGACATTTTGATCCCTTCACATATAATGCGTTTTCTCTCAAAATCCGGAACACAGTCCGAACATGTTCCACATGAGAATTGCAGTCATCGGAAAAAATCAAGATATCGTCCAAATAAACGATCAGAAATTTATCCACGAAATCCCGGAAAATATCGTTCATAAAGGATTGGAAGACGGAAGAGGCATTAGTGAGCCCAAAAGGCATCACTAGTGTTAGAACTCTCCTGTTAGGTTTTTTTCTAGTTTGCTGGTCACATGACCTTTTTTGCTTATTTAATCCTGCTCCGCCCTTCTGGCTTTGCTGGACTTCATTGTAATTTCTACTCTTAAGCTAGCCAGGTGCTTTGTTACCTTACTCAGTCAGTTTTGCTTGGTCTTCGGACCTCTATGTTCTATGTTGTTTGTTTGTCTTTTACTGCTACAACTTCTGTTAGGAGGTGTCCATCTTTCTCCCAGTCCCTAGTTCTTTGTAGGGATCCCTCCCTCGCATCTATAGGTCTTCGTACAGACTAGCTGAGGACTTTAGCGGGTCTGATCGCAGGATCAGGTTCCCCGTTACATCGTAGGGATTTAGCTTAGTTCTATCGTAGGGACAGATATCCCTTCTTTCCTTAGTGCTTGTAGCAGAACATAACAGTAAGTCCAGCCCAAAAATATCTCTAAGGAAAGATTTCCAGTTTCCATCATGGTGTCAGTTCAGGACTTGGCTCAACGCCTGTAGGGACTCTCTCTGGAGGTGGCCGAGCTCCAGCAACACGTGAGTAGCTGTTCTGGAGCACATTTCGTGGAGCCAAAGGTACGTTTGCCTGATTTATTTTTTGGTGAACAACAAGATTTTTTTTCTTTTAAAAATGCTTGCTTGTTGTATTTTCGTTTGAGACCCAGATCCTCTGGTGATGAATCACAGCGCATAGGGTTCATAATGTCACTTTTGCGCAAAGAACCTCAGGAATGGGCCTTTTCTCTACAACCTAGTGATCCATGCTTTAGATCAGTGGATAGTTTTTTTTCTGCTTTGGGGTTATTGTATGATGATCCTGATCGTGTCTCATCAGCTGAGACAGAATTGAGACGTTTGAGACAGGGATCAGGTAATGTGGAAAATTATTGTACTCACTTCCGTTGATGGTCTACTCAGGTGGGGTGGAACGATTCAGCTTTGAAAAGTTTGTTTCTTGCAGGGCTAGGTGAAAGGGTTAAAGATTTGCTGATTGCTTATCCCACACCTGGTAACTTGCAGGAGGCTATGCAATTAGCTATACGGGTGGATAGGAGACTGCGTGCAAGGGTAATGAGAGTAAATCCTCTGCCATGTCAGCTCCAAGTCTTGAGAGGGTCTGTACTGACATTGGAGAGCCGAGGAGATTGGAGCGATGGCACCCCGCTCTCAGGAAAAAGACCGCAGGTTTTCTGAAGGTTTGTGCTTTTATTGCGGCAAATCTGACCATTTCATTAAGAACTGTGTGCTTCGTATGAACAAAGAAAAAAAAAAAGAGGTCAGTTCCGCCCGTATAGCCTGTTTAAACACTAAGGGTGTTTTTCTTTCTGCCACTACTGCTGCTCAGGAAGAATTAATGGAATTTCGGGTATTTGTCAATTGTGGTTCTACTCTGAATGTGATTGATGGGGGATTCTTGGAAAAACTTAAATTAAAACCCAGACCTTTGTCATCCCCTATTGCCGTGGTTTCTGTTGATGGCTCTCCCTTGAAGAATGTTACTCACAAGGTCTGTGAATTTCCCCTCACTATTAATGGTGTTCACCAAGAGAATTTGGATTTGGTAGTATTGAATAATTTGCCTTCTCTGGTGGTTTTGGGGTTACCCTGGTTAAAATTGCACAATCCTGTATTGGATTGGTCTACCAATGAAATTAAGTCCTGGAGCCCTAAGTGTTATGACAAGTGTTGTAACGGGCGTATTGCTGCTGTGGATAAAGGGAAATTACCTGTACCTATTCAGGATTTTTGGAAAGTTTTTTCTGAGAAGGAATCGCAGATTTTACCCCCCCATAGAGACTATGATTGTACTATTGAATTTGTCCCTGGAGCGACTCTTCCTAAAAGTCGTTTATTTAATCTTACTATTCCTGAGAGAAAGGCTTTGGAGGTATACATACAGACAAGCTTGGCCGCCGGTCACATTAGGCCTTCCAAGTCTCCTGTGGCTGTTGGATTTTTTTTTTGTTAAAAAAAAGGGCGGCGGTTTACGTCCTTGTCTAGACTTTCGTGAGATTAATAAAATTACTGTACGCAATCCTTACCCACTGCCATTGATTCCTGATTTGTTTAACCAGTTAGCGGGGGCCAAGTGGTTCTCTAAAATTGATCTTCGGGGGGCATACAATTTGTTGCGCATGAAGGAGGGTGACGAATGGAAGACTGCTTTTAACACTCCTGTGGGTCATTTTGAGAATCTGGTTATGCCTTTTGGTCTTACCAATGCTCCTGCATTTTTTCAGAATCTTATTAATGACATCCTTAGACCTTTGATCGGCAAAAATGTGGTTGTGTATTTGGATGACATTTTGATTTATTCGCCGGATCTGGAGTCTCATTGGCGGAGCGTACGTGAGGTATTACAGTTATTAATTGACAATTCGCTTTTTGCTAAGCTGGAGAAATGTGAGTTCGCTGTACAGAGAATTAGTTTTTTGGGCTACATTATCTCCAGCGAAGGTTTTGAGATGGACCCGGTGAAAGTTCAAGCTGTGCAGGAATGGCCTGGGCCTATTGATTTGAAATCGTTACAGAGGTTTTTGGGTTTCGCCAATTATTATAGAAAATTCATTAAAATTTTTTCTTTTATTGTCAAACCACTGACCGATCTCACCAGGAAAGGTGCTAATACGGTTCAGTGGACTACTGAGGCCATTGAAGCTTTTGTGTTTCTAAAGGAGAGGTTTAGCTCTGCTCCCATCCTTATGCAGCCTGATGTGACTAAACCGTTTTTGGTTGAGGTTGATGCTTCTTCTGTGGGGGTCGGCGCGGTGTTGTCTCAGGAAAACAGGGGTGGAGTACATCCCTGTGCCTTTTTTTCAAAGAAATTTTCTGAGACTGAACTGAATTACGATATTGGTAATCGAGAATTGTTGGCTATTAAACTCGCATTTGAACACTGGCGTCATCTCTTGGAAGGTGCTGAATTTCCCGTTCAGGTTTTCACTGATCATAAAAATCGGATCTATCTTGATGCTGTCAAGCGCTTGAATGCCCATCAGGCTAGGTGGGTACTGTTTTTCTCGCGGTTTATTTTTTCCGTTACTTACATCCCAGGTACTAAGAATGTTAAAGCCGATGCTTTGTCTCGCAGCTTTTCTCCCATGGTCGGTGCTGAGGAGGAGGAGAACATTTTACAAGAAAGGTTGTGATTGCTGCTTTGGACTCTGTTGGAAGATGAGATTCTTAAAGCACAGGAGAATGCCCCATCTAACACTCCCCATGGGAGGTTGTTTGTGCCTTGGACCTTTAGGAGAGATTTGTTTGTTGAGTGTCATGAGTCTCGGTTGGCAGGTTATCCTGGAATCTCTGAGACCAAGAGACTTGTGGGTCGCAGTTTTTGGTGGCCTGGATGGCAGAAGGAAGTCATTAAGTGGGTGCGTCAATGCACTGTGTGTGCTAGATCTAAGTCTTCACATACACCTGCTGCGGGGTTGCTTTGCCCTCTGGAGGTTCCTAGTGCACCTTGGACACATTTGACTATGGACTTTATTACTGACCTTCCCCCCTCTGAGGGTTTCACTGTCATCTGGGTGGTCGTGGACCGTTTTAGCAAGATGTGTCACTTGGTTCCTTTCATCAAACTGCCCTGCGCTAAGACTCTCGCTAAGGCCTTTGTCAAGGAAATTGTCAGACTACATGGTGTTCCTACTGACATTGTTTCTGATAGGGGACCTCAGTTCGTGGCTCGTTTTTGGCGCGCCTTTTGTGACAGGTTGGGAGTTCATTTGTCGTTTTCATCCGGATATCATCCTGAGTCTAATGGCCAGACAGAAAGGAAAAACCAGGATGTTGAGCAGTTCTTGTGTTGTTTTGTGGCAGACAATCAAGAGGGGTGGTCTAAGTTTCTGCCACTTGCTGAATTTGCTTTTAACAACCATACATCCTCTTCTGCTGGTTGTTCGCCTTTTTTTTGTTGTACTGGGAGACATCCGTCGTTAGGGTCATTCTCCAAATTGGTATCGGCCGTGCCTGATGAGGAGAATTTTTCCGGTGATTTGGAGAGAGTTTGGACGGATGTGCGTGGTAATCTTCAGGAGGCTAACAGAAAATCTAAAAGGTACTTTGATAGGAAACGGCAAGAGGTTTTGTTTGCTATTGGTGACATGGTTTGGTTGTCCTCTAAGAATCTGCGGTTGAGGATTCCTTCTAAAAAATTGGGTCCCAAGTTTGTAGGGCTCTTTAAGGTGCTTCAGGTTGTTAACCAATCTGCTGTTAGGTTGGAGGTTCCTACCTCCTGGAAGATTAATCCGGTGTTTCATGTTTCTCTGTTGAAAAGAGTTGATGTGTCGGATGTAGACGCCTCTGCCACTGTTCCCCCGGTGGTGGAGGACGGGGAATATGAAATTTCCCGCATCCTAAGTTCTAGACGGTATAGAGGGAGTTTGCAGTATCTCGTCGCTTGGAAGGGTTTCGGACCCGAGGATAACTCATGGGTGAGGGCGGATGATGTTTCTGCGTCCAGACTTGTCAGAGCGTTTCACAAGAGGTTTCCGGGTAAGCCTGGCCTAGGGGATCCGGAGGATCCTCTTAGAAGGGGGGGTACTGTTAGAACTCTCCTGTTAGAACTCTCCTAACCCTAACCAACAAGCACCCTTCACTCTGGAAAATAGGTCAGAAATCAAGGGTAACGGATATTGATATTTAACAGTGATCTGTTGTGAATGGGTTTGAGATGAGTTCTGAGCAGAGGCTCCCTCTGGTGGTTACAAGCAGTGCTAGTCTGTCCAGTGAAGATTGTGAGGACTGGGAATCAGGTGTTACTGACTGGTCTTATATAAGGGAGTCACCTTCCCATCAGGGTTGCCGGTGATCAATTGTTCTGGTCTGAATCCTTTATTCCAGTTTCCCTTGTAGCCTGCTGTGTCGTGTCTGCATCTCCTGCTAACAGATAAGACTTTTTCTTCTTTTGTGTTTGTGCTATATTTTTGCATTTTGTCCTGCACTTCTGTGGGGGCCTTCAGGGTCCCCTCCGGGGGCTTCTGCCCTCTCAGTTTTGTTCAGCCACTGATGTTTGTACTTTTGCTTTTTCCAGTTTTTTCAGTGGCTGCTGTTTTGATTTTGTTACACCAGAGAACTAATTTAGGTGGAAGAGGTCGTGTGATCTCAGGTGTTTTTGAAATTAGTAGAGTTGGTGCCTTTCAGGGTTTTCTGGGATTGCAGTAAGTACCCTTCCTATCCTTTTCTATTTAGTTAGTTTGGGCCCCAGCGTTTGCTCATACTATTTTCTTTCTGTCAGTATTTCATCTTGTCTGACCGACATTACATGTTTGGGGGCTTTCTATTATCTTTGGGGTTCTGCTCCGGGCAGATAGCTTTCCTATTTCTATCTTTAGGTGTAGTTAGTTTCTCAGGCTGTGACGAGGCGTAGGAACGCTCCACGGCTGCCTCTAGTTGTGGTGGTTAGTCAGGGTACTGCAATCTCATAGATTCCAACTGCTCTGGTGTATTGCCTTTTTTACCTGCACTCCTCAGCTACCGAAACATAACAGTATCACCGGCCTAAAAATTGAAAATTGTATGGTACTCACAGAAGGGAAAAAATATTGTGAAAGAAAAAAGGTTGTCAGAGTTGTCAGAGATATTTTTCTGTTTGTTGCATTTTTTTTTTTTCCCTCTGTATCTCTGGGTGCTGGGGAGGATCTTTTCTCTCAATGGAGTTTGCACAGTTGTCTGGCCGTGTGGATCAGCTTGCCACTGAGGTTCGGAGTATTGCTATCTATCTTGCTGGTTGCCTGTTGTGGAACCTAGGATCCCCATGCCAGATTTGTTTTTCAGGGGATCGAGCTAAGTTTCAGAATTTCAAAAATAATTGTAAATTGTTTTTTGCCTTAAAATCTAAGTCCTCAGGGAACGCAGCGCAGCAGGTTCAAATTATCATCTCTCTCCTGCGCGGCGATCCTCAGGATTGGGCTTTTTCCCTGATACCTGGGGATCCTGTTTTGAGTGATGTTGATGCATTTTTTCAGGCCTTGGGGTTATTGTACGATGAGCCTAATGTCACTGATCAAGCTGAAAAAGCCTTGTTGGCATTAAATCAGGGGCTTGATGACGCTGAGTTATTCTGTCAGAGATTCCGTAGGTGGGCAGTCCTGACCAAATGGAATGACGACGCTTTGGCAGCCTTTTCTGGAAGGGTCTGTCAGATAGTGTAAAGGTTGTTATGGTGGGATTCCCTGTCCCCTCTGGTCTCAATGATTCTATGTCATTAGCGATTCAAATTGACAGACGTTTGCGTGAGCGGAGAAGTATGCGTGGAATGGTGTTGCCTTGTGAACCAGCTTCTGAACCCATGCAGTGTGATAGAGTGGTGTCTGGGGCACAGCGTCATGAGTTTCGAAAGCGCAATGGTTATGTTTCTACTGTGGTGATGCCTCTCATGCTATTTCAGTCTGCCCTAAGCGGGGAAGACGTTTTGCACGCTCAGTTGTCTTGGGTAGTGTTCAGACTAAGTTTTTATTAACTGTCACTCTGATATGCTCTCTGTCCTCATTTTCTGCTCAGGCTTTCGTTGATTCTGGAGCAGCTATTAATCTGATGGATTATGATTTTGCTAAACGTTGTGGATTTCCCTTGATACCCTACAGAAGTCTATTCCCCTACTGGGGATCGATTCTACCCCTTTGGCTGAGAATAAACCCCAGTTTTCTACTCAGGTGATAATGAGGGTTGAACCTGATCACCAGGAGTGCTGCAAATTTTTGGTTCTGTATAATCTGCATGACATTATCGTGCTGGGTTTTCCTTGGTTACAGTCTCATAATCCTGTTTTGGATTGGAAATCTGTGTCTGTAACCAGTTGGGGCTGCCAATGTGTTAATACCAACACTCCTGTTTTTTCTGCCTCCCCCCAGGCTCAGGATGTTCCTGACTTTTTGATTGATTTTTCTGATGTGTTTAGCGAAAGTAAATCTGCATCCTTGCCTCCCCATAGGAGCTATGACTGCGCTATTGAATTAGTGCCGGGTAGTAAATTCCCTAAAGGTCGCCTTTTTAACTTGTCTGTACCTGAACATGACGCTATGCGGTCTTATATCAAGGAATCATTGGAGAAGGGTCATATCAGACCATCCTCTTCACCCTTAGGTGCCGGTTTTTTCTTTGTGGCCAAAAAGGATGGTTCATTAAGGCCGTGTATTGATTATCGTCTCTTGAACAATATTACTGTGAAATATCAATACCCGTTACCCTTGATTTCTGACCTGTTTTCCAGGGTGAAAAACGCTACTTGGTTTACCAAGCTTGACCTCAGGGGGGCGTATAACCTTATTCGCATTAAGCACGGGGATGAATGGAAGACGGCATTCAATACCCCTGAAGGGCATTTTGAGTACCTGGTGATGCCCTTTGGGCTCACTAATGCTCCTTCCGTCTTCCAGTCCTTCATGAATGACATTTTCAGGGATTTTGTGGACAAATTTCTGATTGTTTATTTGGATGATATCTTGATTTTTTCTAATGACTGGGACTCTCATGTGAAACATGTTCGAACTGTATTCCAGATTTTGAGAGAGAATGCTCTGTATGTGAAGGGATCAAAGTGTCTTTTTGGCGTACAGAGGATCTCATTTCTGGGATTCATTTTGTCCCCATCTGTTATTGAAATGGACCCGGTCAAGGTTCAGGCCATCTGTGATTGGGTCCAACCTACTTCATTAAAGGCTCTTCAGAGATTTTTGGGTTTTGCCAATTTTTATCGTAAATTTATTGGTAATTTCTCGGTTATTGTTAAACCATTAACTGATTTGACCAGAAAGGGTTCTGATGTGGTGAATTGGCCTCCTGAGGCAGTCTCTCCATTTCAGGAACTTAAGCAGAGATTCACTTCTGCTCCTGTTCTAACGGCAGCCTGATGTTTCTCTGCCATTTCAGGTGGAGGTTGATGCCTCTGAAATTGGGGCAGGTGCCGTTTTGTCCCAAAAATATCCAGAGACCTCTAAAAGTAACCCTTGTGCCTTTTTCTCTCGAAAATTTTCTCCTACTGAACGTAATTATGACGTGGGTAATCGGGAGTTATTGGCCATGAAGTGGGCTTTTGAAGAGTGGAGACATTGGCTGGAGGGAGCCAAACATCAGGTGGTGGTCCTTATGGACCATAAGAATCTGGTCTATCTGGAATCTGCCAAGCGACTCAATCCTAGACGGGCCAGGTGGGCCTTGTTTTTCACACGTTTTAATTTTGTGGTTTCCTTTCTTCCTGGCACTAAGAATGTTAAGGCGGATGCCCTCTCGAGGAGTTTCCTTGCAGACTCTCCTGAGTTATCTGATCCTTCTGTTATTTTGAAAGAGGGTGTAGTTCTTTCCACCATCTCGCCCAATTTGAGACTTGCTCTGGAGGGTGTCAGGAGGATAGGCCCGAGTGCTGCCCTGTTGGAAAATTGTTTGTCCCGGACCAGTGGAAAAAGAGTGTGATGTCTGAGATTCATTGTTCCGCGTTGGCTGGGCATCCCGGAATTTTTGGTACCAGAGACTTGGTTAGTCGGTCCTTTTGGTGGCCTACCTTGTCTCGTGATGTCAGGGAATTTGTGCAGTCCTGCGGGACTTGCTCTCACTCCAAGCCTTGCTCTCGCTCTAGTGGTTTGTTGATGCCATTGCCTGTGCCCAAGAGACCATGGACCCATATCTCTATGGATTTCATTTCCGACCTTCCTGTTTCTCAGAGAATGACCACCATCTGGGTAATTTGTGATAGGTTTTCCAAGATGATACATCTTGTGCCATTACCTAAGTTGCCTTCCTCCTCTGAATTGGTGCCGTTGTTCCTTCAGCACGTGGTTCGTTTACACGGCATTCCTGAGAACATTGTGTCTGACAGAGGAGTCCAGTTTGTTTCCAGATTTTGGAGGACTTTTTGTTCTAAACTGGGTGTTCAATTGTCTTTCTCCTCTGCATTTCATCCTCAGACCAATGGTCAAACTGAGAGAACAAACCAGACATTGGAGACTTATCTAAGATGCTTTGTGTCTGCTGATCAGGATGACTGGGTCTCTTTTTTTGCCTTTGGCTGAGTTTGCTCTTAATAATAGGGCTAGCTCTGCTACTTTGATGTCTCCGTTTTTTCTGTAATTCTGGGTTTCACCCTCGATTTTCTTCAGGACAGACGGAGGCTTCTGTCTGTCCAGGTGTTGACTCTGTTGTGGAGCGTATGCAACTGATTTGGGACCAGGTAGTGGAGAGGTTGTCCCTCTCTCAGGAGAGGGCCCAGCGGTTTGCTAACCGGCATAGGACTGATGGTCCTCGGTTTAAAGTGGGGGACTTGGTCTGGTTGTCCTCAAAGAATATTCCTATGAGAGTAGCATCTCCTAAATTTAAGCCTAGTGTAACGTTCTTTGTCTTTGTTGACATGTTCCTTGAAACTCAGTTTTCCGTCGGCCATTTTGCTTTCTGTCTTTCTGCAGCTCTTGCCCTCAGTTAATATGGAGTTTCCAGTTTTCATGTTCCCGCCCTGATTCTTCCCTCTTGCTTCTTAAGCAGCCTCAGCTGAACAATCAGTGCTCCTGAATCAAGCCTCAGTCAGTCTGTGACCTGACTCCTGGAAGCCTTGGACTTGTACTCCAGCTATTCCCTACTGAGGAACCTTGGAACACTTTTGGACTCTGGAAACCTGCTGTTTGGTGAATCCATGTTTGCAGAGGAATTACGGTACAGAGAAGAGATCCTGAACCTGCTTTGGAGATTTATTGTAGTGCTTGAAGTTACTCTGGCCTGCTGTGTCTCCTGTCGCTGTTCCTGCAAACTGTGTGAACTTTTCAGCATGCTTGTATGAAGTAATACAAGTCATTTCATTTCAACCTATGTCTCCTGTGTTTTCCTCGCACCCAAGCACAAGACGCTATAGGAACTGTACACTATACATGACAAGATTCAGGAGCCAATGTTTAGTGTCTGCTGGGTCTGGGAAAGCCGTGTCTGCTGTGACTGTGGATATCAGATGTCCGTTTAATACCTTATGTGATGACAGTGGTTGTGACTTCTCACAACCATTCCAGTGGAGCGCATTCCCTTAAAATTTACTCTGGAGTGTTACCACAGGTAAACACTATTATTTTTTTTTTTTTTTCCTTTCCTCTTCTCCTTCCAGCACCTCTGCCTTAAAAGATCTGGAAGATGGAGGCCCGCATAAAGGAACTTTGCGGAGTGACTGATACAATCCTTTCAGATGTACAGACTTTAAAAACCCGTTTTGCAAGCCTACAGGACCTCACTAATCATAATTTGCAAGTGTTTGGACAGACTACCCAGGAATTGCGAGCCAGGATTGAGGCTCTAGAGGAACGAGCCCAGGCTCCTGCCATAACCCCAAGTTCTGGGATCCCCAAATTACCTCCTTTTCGTTTTGGCGGTGAACTTGAGAAATTCAGGGGATTTATTAATCAATGCAATTTATTTTTCTCTGCACATGCTTCACAATTTCCCACTGAACGATCCAAAGTGCTTACTATAATCATGTTGCTTACCAATAAGGCTTTGATGTGGCAAACCCTCTGATTGAGACTGAGGATGATTGTTTGAATCACCTTGATGCTTTTATTTCAGCCATGGGGCAGGTTTGATGACCCCAATCGAGGTGCAACAGCTGAAGCAGCCATGTTAACTTTGCGCCAAGGTAAGCGTTCAGTAGCCGAATATGCCCTGGATTTCAGGAGATGGGCTCTTGATACCACTCGGGACACTTCCGCTAAAAAATCTATTTTTCGGAAAGGGTTGTCTCCACTGATTAAGGATGAACTTGCTCGTGCCGACCCTCCCACTGCGTTAGGTGACTTTATTAACTATTGTATCCGTATTGATGCTCGTCTGACTGAACGCAGACAAGAGAGATGGTTCGAAAATAATCGCACTAACCTTTTACTACCTCCCTCCTCAGCTAAGGAACCTTTGAGTAGGATCACAAGGGAACCAGAACCTGAACCCATGCAGGTGGACTCTTTACAAAGACGGGTTAGTGATGCACGCAAAGAACATCGTATAAAGGAAAATCTATGTTTCTACTGTGGTAAGTCAGGGCACTTCATTATAAACTGCCCCAGCCGTTCTCGTAAGACTACTGCAGCAGTCATTCACTGTGAGTGTTGCGAGAGGAGCTCTGTCATGTCCGAGCCTCAGGCTCCAGAGAGATCTGCTGCAAGAGATCTTGATTTCTCAGACTTAAACTCTGTTAGTTCTGGGGACGATGACGGTATAAACGCTGCAATTTTTCAAGTTTCCTCAGCGGTGTCCCAGCTGAGTTGTAAAAGAAACAATTCTCATTGCTTCCTTTCCATCAAACTCTGGGTTGACTCAGTCTGGGTGTCTAGCTCTGCTATGATCGACTCAGGAGCAAGTGGAAATTTTATGGATATCTCCTTTGCTCTGAAACAGGGGATACGTTCAGTGAAGAAGGCTACTCCAGTACAGATGGAGACTGTGGATGGCTCTCTACTGACTTCTGGACCAGTGGATCAAGAAACAGAGCCTTTGAGGGTCCTTATGGGTAAAGATCATCAGGAGAAAATGTCTTTTTTGCTTATCTCTTCTCCCCACTTTCCCATCATTCTAGGGCTACCATGGCTGCAGGCGCAGAATCCTACGATTAACTGGGAGACCAAGGAATTACACTTTCCGGAGAAACAGATGAGTCAAGGAGTTTCAGCTTGCTCTGTTCCTAAAGGAACCATGTCAGTCCCTGAACTACCAGCTGTATACCAGGACTATGTGGATTTATGTGACAAGAAGAACGCTGATCAGCTTCCTCCTCACCGTCCATATGATTGTCCAATTGAATTATTGCCCGGAGCCGAGATACCTTTTGGTAAGATCTACCCCCTAGCGGGGCCCGAGCTAAAAGCTTTGAAGGATTATATAGATGAAAATTTAGCCAAGGGCTTCATACGCCCCTCTTCATCTCCCGCAGGTGCACCCATCTTCTTTGTGAAGAAGAAAGATGGATCTCTGAGACCCTGCATAGACTATAGGGAACTCAATAAGGTTACTATTAGAAACCGTTATCCATTGCCTTTAATCCCTGAGTTGTTGGAGAGAGTGCGGCATGCCAAAATTTTCTCTAAATTGGATCTCCGTGGGGCCTATAACTTGGTCCGTATTAGACCTGGGGATGAATGGAAGACTGCTTTCAGGTCACGCTATGGACACTTTGAATATCTAGTTATGCCTTTTGGTCTGAGTACCGCCCCAGCCACTTCCAACACTTCGAGAATGATATCTTCAGGGATCTCCTAGATACATTTGTGGTGATTTATCTGGATGATATTCTAATTTTTTCTAACTCCACAGAGGAACAGCATGGACATGTGAGAATGGTCTTAGAACGCCTAAGACAAAACCATCTCTACATCAAGCTTGAAAAATGTGAATTCCATAGGACCGAAATTCAATTTCTGGGGTATGTACTATCTACGCAAGGGATTAGTATGGATGGAAGCAAGACCCAAGCCATCAAGGATTGGCCAATTCCTAGAAATGTGAAGGAGGTGCAGCGTTTCATCGGGTTTGCCAACTTCTATAGACGTTTCATTAAGAATTTTTCTGAGGTAGTGTCACCTATCACCCAACTTACCCGGAAACAGTCTAGGTTCTCCTGGACCCCGCAAGCTCAGGAAGCATTTTCCTGTTTAAAGGATAAATTTACCACCGCACCTATCTTAGTACATCCCAACCCCGAGCTTGCCTTCATAATAGAGGTGGATGCTTCAGACTGTGCCGTTGGAGCTATACTCTCTCAGAGAACAGGTGAGAAGAATGTCTTTGCATCCCTGTGCCTTCTTTTCCCAGCAGTTGTCTTCGGCTGAGAGGAACTACGATGTGGGCAATAGAGAATTGTTGGCCATTATTGCCGCCTTCAAGGAATGGAGACACCTTCTTCAGGTGCTGCACAGCAAATAGTCGTCCTGACAGACCATCGTAACCTTGAATTTATCAGGTCGGCTAAGTGCCTGACTCCTCGCCAGGCTCGCTGGAATCTTTTCCTAAACCAATTTAATTTTGTCATTTCTTATAGACCAGGATCGGGCAATGGAAAGGCTGATGCACTCTCTAGGATTCATTCAGCAGAGACACGTCCACTTACTCCTCCTAAGACTATTCTTCCTGACTCTAGATTCCTGGGAGTGATTCATAATCAAGACCTACTTAAGGACATCAAGGAAGCATACCATGCGGATTCTTTGTTGGCTCAACCCCCAAGGGACGTAAGTCTTGTCTTTAAGAATGGTGTGTGGATTCAGGGACAACGTCTGTATATACCTGAAACAGTCAGATTGAGAGTATTGCAACTCATCCACGATTCCAAGATAGCCGGGCATAGGGGAATTCTAAAGACACAAGAATTTCTTTCTCGTTTCTTTTGGTGGCCCACTTACAGGAAAGATGTCTTAAACTATGTCACTTCATGTGAAGTCTGTGCAAGATGCAAAACACCTCGCTCCTCACCAACTGGTCTGTTGCAACCTCTTCCCACCCCGTCCCGCCCGTGGGGATCCATTTCTATGGACTTCATTGTGGAGTTACCAACCTCTCAAGGGAAGAACACCATTCTAGTGGTGGTTGACCGTCTAACAAAGGCAGCTCATTTTATCCCTTGTGTCGGCTTACCCACTGCAAAACAGACATCAGACTTGATGATTAAGAATGTGTTTCGCTTACATGGAGTACCGGATGAGGTCATTTCGGATCGAGGGGTGCAATTCACTTCAAGGTTTTGGCAAAATTTCTGTGCAGCATTGGACATTAAAGTAAACCTTTCTTCTGCTTTTCATCCCCAGACTAATGGACAGACAGAACGAACCAATCAGACCCTGGAGCAGTATCTCCGCTGTTTTATCTGCCACCTACAGGATGATTGGGTGGATCTACTTCCACTGGCTGAGTTCTCTTATAACAACTCTCAGAGCGCCTCCACTAAGCAGTCTCCTTTTTACTCCAATCTAGGTTATCATCCTAACATTCTTCCTCGATTTCCCATAGATACGCCCTTGCCGGCAGTGGCTGAAAGAATCACTTCTTTACAAAAGAATATGGATCTTCTAAAGGAAAATCTAGAATTGGCTCAGGAAAGGTACAAGAAAGCAGCAGATAAATTTCGTAAACCTGCACCAGCTTTCAAGGTAGGAGATTTGGTCTGGCTGTCAACCAGAAATCTTAAATTAAAGATTTCATTGTCTAAATTGGGACATAATACATTGGACCTTATAAGATCAATAAGATTATAAGTGCTGTTGCTTGTCGTCTTCAACTGCCCAGAACTATGAGAATCCACCCTGTCTTTCATGTATCCCTACTAAAGGCTGCAACACCCAATACGTTTCCTGGACGTTCTTCTCCTTGCCCTGACCCAGTGCTGGTCGATGGTCAGGAAGAATTTATGGTGGAAAGGATTCTAGATTCCAGGTTGTACAGAAATCAGTTGCAATATTTGATTAAATGGCAGGGCTACCCAGTGGAGGACAACTCATGGGAACCAGTCAATAATGTAAATGCTCCTCGCCTGCTCCGCCAGTTTCATCAGAGGTACCCTGACAAGCCTGGTCTGAGGTCATCCGGAGGTTGTCCCTAAGGGGGGAGTAATGTAAGGTTCTTTGTCTCTGTTGACATGTTCCTTGAAACTCAGTTTTCCGTCGGCCATTTTGCTTTCTGTCTTTCTGCAGCTCTTGCCCTCAGTTAATATGGAGTTTCCAGTTTTCATGTTCCCGCCCTGATTCTTCCCTCTTGCTTCTTAAGCAGCCTCAGCTGAACAATCAGTGCTCCTGAATCAAGCCTCAGTCAGTCTGTGACCTGACTCCTGGAAGCCTTGGACTTGTACTCCAGCTATTCCCTACTTAGGAACCTTGGAACACTTTTGGACTCTGGAAACCTGCTGTTTGGTGAATCCATGTTTGCAGAGGAATTACGGTACAGAGAAGAGATCCTGAACCTGCTTTGGAGATTTATTGTAGTGCTTGAAGTTACTCTGGCCTGCTGTGTCTCCTGTCGCTGTTCCTGCAAACTGTGTGAACTTTTCAGCATGCTTGTATGAAGTAATACAAGTCATTTCATTTCAACCTATGTCTCCTGTGTTTTCCTCGCACCCAAGCACAAGACGCTATAGGAACTGTACACTATACATGACACCTAGGTTCATTGGACCTTATAAGATCATGGAGATTATTAATCCTGTTTCTTTTCGTTTGCTTCTTCCAGGACATTTAAGATCCTTAACGTGTTCCACAAGTCCTTGTTGAAGAGGTTTGTTGAGCCAGTGGTTCCTGCTGCTGTGCCTCCTGACCCTGTTTTGGTTGAGGGCAATCTGGAGTATGTGGTTGAGAAAATATTAGATTCTCGTTTTTCTAGACGGAAACTCCAGTATTTGGTTAAATGGAGAGGTTATGGTCAGGAAGACAATTCTTGGGTGTTTACTTCGGACATCCATGCTAGGAGACTTATCCGTGCGTATCATAGAACTCATCCTGACCGACCTGGTTGCTCAAATGAGGGTTCGGTGACCCCTCCTCAAGGGGGGGGTACTGTTGTGAATGGGTTTGAGATGAGTTCTGAGCAGAGGCTCCCTCTGGTGGTTACAAGCAGTGCTAGTCTGTCCAGTGAAGATTGTGAGGACTGGGAATCAGGTGTTACTGACTGGTCTTATATAAGGGAGTCACCTTCCCATCAGGGTTGCCGGTGATCAATTGTTCTGGTCTGAATCCTTTATTTCAGTTTCCCTTGTAGCCTGCTGTGTCGTGTCTGCATCTCCTGCTAACAGATAAGACTTTTTCTTCTTTTGTGTTTGTGCTATATTTTTGCATTTTGTCCTGCACTTCTGTGGGGGCCTTCAGGGTCCCCTCCGGGGGCTTCTGCCCTCTCAGTTTTGTTCAGCCACTGATGTTTGTACTTTTGCTTTTTCCAGTTTTTTCAGTGGCTGCTGTTTTGATTTTGTTACACCAGAGAACTAATTTAGGTGGAAGAGGTCGTGTGATCTCAGGTGTTTTTGAAATTAGTAGAGTTGGTGCCTTTCAGGGTTTTCTGGGATTGCAGTAAGTACCCTTCCTATCCTTTTCTATTTAGTTAGTTTGGGCCCCAGCGTTTGCTCATACTATTTTCTTTCTGTGTCAGTATTTCATCTTGTCTAACCGCCATTACATGTTTGGGGGCTTTCTATTATCTTTGGGGTTCTGCTCCGGGGCAGATAGCTTTCCTATTTCTATCTTTAGGTGTAGTTAGTTTCTCAGGCTGTGACGAGGCGTCTAGGACCAACGTAGGAACGCTCTACGGCTGCCTCTAGTTGTGGTGGTTAGTCAGGGTACTGCAATCTCATAGATTCCAACTGCTCTGGTGTATTGCCTTTTTTACCTGCACTCCTCAGCTACCGAAACATAACAGTGATCTTATTCAGGAGACGATAATCAATATACGGCCTCAATGAGCCATCCTTCTTGGCCACAAAGAAAGAGCCGGCGCCCATGGGTGAAGAGGATGGTCTGATATGACCCTTCTCTCAAGACTCTTTGATATAAGATTGCATGGCCTCATGCTCAGGTACAGATAAATTAAAGAGCCGACCCTTGGGAAATTTACAACCGGGTACTAAGTCAATAGCGCAATCATAACTCCTATGAGGAGGTAAGGATGCAGACTTACTCTCACTAAACACATCAGAAAAATCAGTCAAATAGTCAGGAACATCCTGAGACTGGGGGGAGGCAGAAAAACATCTTGATACTGGGGGGGGCAGAAAAAATAGGAGTGTCAGTACGAACACATTGACAACCCAACTGGTCACAGACACAGACTTCCAATCCAAAACAGGATTGTGAGTCTGTAACCAAGGAAACCCCAGTACAACAATGTCATGTAAATTATGTAACACCAAAAATTTGCAATTCTCTTGGTGGTCCGGGTCAATCCGCATTATTACCTGGGTAGAAAACTGGGGTTTATTCTCTGCCAAGGGGGTAGAATCAATGCCCAGCAAAGGAATAGACTTCCGCAGGGGTATCATAGGAAAACCACAACGTTTGTCAAAATCAAAATCCATCACGTTTATAGCTGCCCCTGAATCAACAAAAGCCTGAGCTGAAAATGTGGACATGGAGCAAATCAAGGTAACAGTCAACAGAAATTTAGTCTGAACACTACCCAAAACAACTGAGCGCGCAAAACGTCTTCCCCGCTTGGGGCAGACGGAAATAGCATGAGAAGCGTCACCACAATAGTAGCACAACTTATTACGCTTACAAAATTCATGACGCTGTGCCCCAGAAGTCACTCCATCACACTGCATGAGCTCAGGGGCTGGCCCGCAAGGCATCACAATCTCACGCATATTTCTACGCTCGTGCAGACGTCTGTCAACTTGAATAGCTAATGACATAGAGTCATTGAAACCAGAGGGGACAGGGAATCCCACCATAACATCCTTTACAGTCTCTGCCAGACCCTTCAGAAAAAGATCTGCCAGAGCATCATCATTCCATTTAGTAAGGACTGCCCACTTTCTGAATTTCTGACAATACAGCTCAGCGGCTTCATGACCCTGATTCAATGCCAACAAGGTTTTTTCAGCTTGATCAGTGACACTAGGTTTATCGTACAATAACCCCAGAGCCTGAA
Organism: Oophaga sylvatica; assembly: GCA_033576555.1. Taxonomy (NCBI): domain Eukaryota; kingdom Metazoa; phylum Chordata; class Amphibia; order Anura; family Dendrobatidae; genus Oophaga; species Oophaga sylvatica. The sequence goes on along the minus strand of JARQOD010000003.1, from coordinate 608,294,440 downwards.
AAAACACATCAATAGCATTCAAAACAGGATCCCCAGGTGTCAGGGAAAAGGCCCAATCCTGAGGGTCACCGCGCAACAGGGAGATGACAATTTGAACCTGCTGCATTGTGTTCCCTGAGGATTTAGGCTTCAAAGCAAAAAAACAACTTACAGTTATTTTTAAAATTCAAAAACTTAGACCGATTCCCCAAAAATAAATCCGGCAGAGGGATCCTAGGTTCCACAGCAGGCAACCCAGCAAGATAGATAGCAATACTCCGAACTTCAGCAGCAAGCTGCTCCACACGATCGGACAAATGCTTGACCTCCATTTGGGAAAAAATTCCTCCTCAGCCCCACAAGAAAAAGAGGAAAAAAATGCAACAAACAGGTAAAAAAAAATTTCTGACAAC
>JARQOD010000003.1:608136946-608293948 GCA_033576555.1 Oophaga sylvatica | reverse complement strand
TGTCAAGAAATTGTATAAGTCACTCCCAAAAAATTTCCTACAGTACTAAAAAAAATTCAGATTTTTCTGTGCACTCAGATGTCAGGCCTGGGATGGGCAAACCCGTTTAAAATATCTGGATTTTTCACGCTGTACTATGAAAGGATCTGGTTGTATTCTGCAGTGTCAACAAGCAAATAGGATAATAAAAAGGGTTTCTGGACTGCTTTGGAATAAAATAATCAGGGTTAAGAAGCAAAAAAATTTTGTCTGCCCACTGAGACCTAGGCCAGTAGAATACGGCCAATATACTTATAGGCAGCAGCAGCAGACAGTAACCCGGGAGGGACCCTCTTGTGATCAATGAAGGATCCACATACAATGCCTGCCATGCACTGAATCTATATACCACATACAGTGCCCGTAATGCCTTGCACTGATATGTACTTCGCACATCACTCCCTGCCTACCTAAGCACTGCAATCTATATACCCCAAATAAGGTCCTTAGGACGACTGTTGATTAGCAGGATTTAGTGTATTCTTTTATGGTATACCCACACTACCTTATAAACCACCATATCTGACCCTATCCCTCGCCTCAAGCTCTCCCCTAACTCGCTAATTCCGGATCAGCCAGTGACGATAATGGCGCTCGCCAGATCTCTTAAACACCTGATGATGCTGTGGCGGTGCCCAGCCCATCACTGAAATATACCACAACAAAGATGGGTGCGCATTACAGTGCTGACACACAATGCATAATGTTGGAATACGCTCTAAAGAAGCACCAAAAATGCAGGCAGGACACGAACTCCGGCCAGCAATCCAGGAAAATGCTCAGCCGCATTCGCAGAGTACCGCGATGCTCAGGCGAATAACGAGCATTACCGAGCACGTTCACTCATCACTACCTAACACTAAACAACTGCCATATGCCAACCAAACACTACACAACTGACGTATGACAACATAACACTACACAACTGACGTATGACAACATAACACTACACAACTGACGTATGACAACCTAACACTACACAACTGACGTATGACAACATAACACTACACAACTGACGTATGACAACATAACACTACACAACTGACGTATGACAACCTAACACTACACAACTGACGTATGACATTACACTACACAACTGCCATATGCCAACCAAACACTACACAACTGACGTATGACATTACACTACACAACTGACGTATGACATTACACTACACAACTGACGTATGACATAACACTACACAACTGACGTATGACATAACACTACACAACTGACGTATGACAACCTAACACTACACAACTGACGTATGACATTACACTACACAACTGCCATATGCCAACCAAACACTACACAACTGCCATATGCCAACATAACACTACACAACTGACGTATGACATTACACTACACAACTGACGTATGACATTACACTACACAACTGACGTATGACATAACACTACACAACTGACGTATGACAACCTAACACTACACAACTGACGTATGACATAACACTACACAACTGCCATATGCCAACATAACACTACACAACTGACGTATGACATTACACTACACAACTAACGTATGACATTACACTACACAACTGACGTATGACAACATAACACTACACAACTGATGTATGACAACATAACACTACACAACTGACGTATGACAACCTAACACTACACAACTGCCTATGCCAACCAAACACTACACAACTGCCATATGCCAACATAACACTACACAACTGACGTATGACATTACACTACACAACTGACGTATGACATTACACTACACAACTGACGTATGACATAACACTACACAACTGACGTATGACAACATAACACTACACAACTGACGTATGACAACATAACACTACACAACTGACGTATGACAACCTAACACTACACAACTGACGTATGACATTACACTACACAACTGCCATATGCCAACCAAACACTACACAACTGCCATATGCCAACATAACACTACACAACTGACGTATGACAACATAACACTACACAACTGACGTATGACAACATAACACTACACAACTAACGTATGACATTACACTACACAACTGACGTATGACATTACACTACACAACTGACGTATGACATAACACTACACAACTGACGTATGACAACATAACACTACACAACTAACGTATGACATTACACTACACAACTGACGTATGACAACCTGGCGAACACTACACAACTGACATATGACAACCTAACACTACACAACTGACGTATGACAACCTGGCGAACACTACACAACTGACGTATGACAACCTAACACTACACAACTGACGTATGACAACCTAACACTACACAACTGACGTATGACAACATAACACTACACAACTGACGTATGACATTACACTACACAACTGACGTATGACAACCTGGCGAACACTACACAACTGACGTATAACAACATAACACTACACAACTGATGTATGACAACCTTACACTGCACAACTGACGTATGACAACCTGGCGAACACTACACAACTGACGTATGACAACCTGACGAACACTACACAACTGACGTATGACAACATAAAACTACACAACTGACGTATGACAACATAACACTACACAACTGACGTATGACAACATAACACTACACAACTGACGTATGACATTACACTACACAACTGACGTATGACAACCTGGCGAACACTACACAACTGACGTATGACAACCTAACACTACACAACTGACGTATGACAACCTAACACTACACAACTGACGTATGACAACATAACACTACACAACTGACGTATGACATTACACTACACAACTGACGTATGACAACCTGGCGAACACTACACAACTGACGTATAACAACATAACACTACACAACTGACGTATGACAACCTTACACTGCACAACTGACGTATGACAACCTGGCGAACACTACACAACTGACGTATGACAACCTGACGAACACTACACAACTGACGTATGACAACATAAAACTACACAACTGACGTATGACAACATAACACTACACAACTGACGTATGACAACTTGACGAACACTACACAACTGACGTATGACAACCTAACACTGCACAACTGACGTATGACAACCTGACGAACACTACACAACTGACGTATGACAACCTAACACTACACAACTGACGTATGACAACCTAACACTACACAACTGACGTATGACAACCTAACACTACACAACTGACGTATGACAACATAACACTACACAACTGACGTATGACATTACACTACACAACTGACGTATGACATTACACTACACAACTGACGTATGACAACCTGGCGAACACTACACAACTGACGTATGACAACCTGGCGAACACTACACAACTGACGTATGACAACCTGGCGAATACTACACAACTGACGTATGACAACCTGACGAACACTACACAACTGACGTATGACAACATAAAACTACACAACTGACGTATGACAACCTGACGAACACTACACAACTGACGTATGACAACCTAACACTGCACAACTGACGTATGACAACCTGACGAACACTACACAACTGACGTATGACAACCTAACACTGCACAACTGACGTATGATAACCTGACGAACACTACACAACTGAAGTATGACAACCTGACGAACACTACACAACTGACGTATGACAACCTGACCAACACTACACAACTGACGTATGACAACCTAACACTGCACAATAAACGTATGATAACCTGACGAACACTACACAACTGACTTATAACAACCTGACGAACACTGCACAACTGACGTATGACAACCTAACACTACACAACAAACGTATGATAACCTGATGAACACTACACAACTGCTTTATGACAACGTGACGAACACTACACAACTGACGTATGACAACATAACACTACACAACTGACGTATGACAACCTGACGAACACTACACAACTGACGTATGACAACCTGACGAACACTGCACAACTGACGTATGACAACCTAACACTGCACAACAAACGTATGATAACCTGACGAACACTACACAACTGCTTTATGACAACCTGACGAACACTACACAACTGACATATGACAACATAACACTACACAACTGACGTATGACAACCTGACGAACAATACACAACTGACGTATGACAACCTGACCAACACTACACAACTGACGTATGACAACCTAACACTGCACAACAAACGTATGACAACCTGACGAACACTACACAACTGACGTATGACAACCTGACGAACACTACACAACTGCTTTATTTTTTTAAACCAATTATTTTTATTTAGGTTTCAAAAATTAACAGCAAACAGTTATCAATATACATATAACAATTCACATAACGTGTAGTAATACAGTCAAAACCCTCTCCCCCCTCCCGCCAATACTCCTTATGCCGGGCATACCTGGGAACATTGACAATCATATTACCGCCATCCATGCGGACCATATTTTCCCAAAAGTTCTCTCTCCATGCCTCCGCCTGTAAATGCTTTCCTCTAAATGCATTACCGTACGTGTCTGAGCAATAAATTCCCTCCTAGTGGGGGGTTCCGAATCTGTCCACTTTCGTGCTATTAATTTGCGTGCCACATATAGCAATCGCGCTATCGCCACTTTGTTATGTTCCGAGACAGGTATACTATCCACCTCCCCCAAAACACACAGCACCGGGTTTCTGTCAATTGTACATGTATAAGCCCTCTCAATTTTGTTAATAATGACCAACCAATAAGCCGCCAGCCGTGGGCACGATCATAGCATGTGCAGCAATCCGGCCTGGTCCATGCCACACCTAGGGCAATTGGAATCTCCCCTCAAGCCCGCCTTGTACAGAAGCAACGGTGTTTTGTATGTCCTATGTATTATGTATAATTGGGAGAGCCGTGCCTGCTCGCTTAGAGAGATCTTCGGGACATATTCTAGAATCGCCTCCCATTGTTCTGTCGTGAGGGTACCCACCTCCTTTTCCCATTTACTCTTTGCAATGAGGTGATTTCCCCCCAGATAGGAGTGCAGTAGGTCATGATATAAGCTCGATATGACTCCCCTCGTCCCTCCCTTCATACACACAAAGTCTAGTACAATGTCACCCTGAACCGTCATAGCTCCCAATCCACACTGTGCCCTCCAAGCATGTCGAAGCCTATAGTATTGAAATCCCCATACCAAAGGCAAATCAAATTCCTCTCTCAATTTCTCAAAGGTCTTCAGGTCCGTTCCACTCTGCAGCTGGCACACATATCTCACTCCTTGCGCCTTCCAATTGCCCATTTGACACAGCTTATTAAGTTCCGGCAGATGTTCATTACCCAACACCGGTGAGTATCTAGTCAGCCCGTCCACCCCCCTGATCTTTTTAATAGTGTCCCATACCTTCTGAGTCAAGCCTAAGGTAGGATATATTGCTCCCAATTTCTTAAAGGTACCATCCTCTAACGCCTGGACCAGTGGGCGTCTCCCCGACACATGTTCCAGCACCCGGCAAGCTGCCCCTCCACAATCGGGCTCTCTCCATCCCGACATGCTGGCCCTGTACTGCCAAAAAATAGACCCAGGGATTGGGTGCGGTCAATCCTCCCTCCTCCTTCCCATTTTGCAGCGTTTCCAATTTAATCCTTGCCTGCCTCTTGCCCCATATCAAGGATCTGAAAATAGAATCAATACCCTGAAACCGTTTCTTTGGTAGCCATATCGGTGAGTTGTGCAAAACGTACATTAATTGTGGCATAAGGACCATCTTAATCAGGTTAGTTCTACCCGTCACCGTCAAAGCCAATCGGCACCATGCGTCTATTTTCTTTTTAAATTTCTCTAGCAGGGGAACTAAATTCAGATCCGTGAATCGTGTCAATGGAAGCGCCACCCATATCCCAAGGTATTTAAATTGTGAAACCAGCCGGAGCTGCTTCCCCTCTCATCTATCTCCTCCGCTTTTATTGGTCTATCTACAGCCATGACATAAGACTTGTGCCAGTTTATCTCCAGTCCCGAAATGCTCCCAAAGTGTTTAATTACATCCATGGTGCACCCCAATGTCTCTCCTGCACTTTCCAGAAATAACAGGATGTCATCGGCATACAGTGATATTTTTTCTTCCAGCCTCCCAAATTTAAATCCAACCACTCCTCTCTCAGCTCTTATTTTGGCCGCCAGGGGCTCCACAGCCACCGCAAACAATAGCGGGGACAGCGGGCACCCCTGCCTTGTGCCCCTATGTAGGTCAAACATCCCGGACCGTTCACCATTCACCTTAACTACCGCCCTTGGGGACGAGTACAGTAACTTCACCCAGGCCATGAACGCGGGGCCAAATCCCATTATGTCCATGATTTTCCATAAATATTTCCATTCCACACTGTCAAATGCTTTTCTAGCGTCCAATGACATCACTATTCTCCCGCCCCCATTATCAGCAGGCAGCTGCATATTAAGAAATAATCTTCTCAAGTTAACAGCCATGGAGCGGTTGGGCATAAAGCCCGACTGGTCCTCGTGAATAACAGTATGCGCAACCCCGGTGAGCCGGGTGGCCAGGATCTTAGCGAGTATTTTGACATCCGTTGTCAACAACGATATGGGCCTATACGACTCCGCATCCATGGGGTCTTTCCCCTCCTTTGGTAGAACCACTATCACCGCTTCCTCCATTGATCTCGGTAGCGCCCCCTTCACCAAAGCCTCCTCAAACACATTTTTCAGTTTAGGGGCCAGCAGCTCCACCAGCTCCCTGTACACCTCCCCAGGTAGACCATCAGCACCCGGTGATTTGTTATTGGGCATAGACAGAATTGCACATTCCACCTCCTCCACACTCACAGGTTCATCCAACCTTAACTTTTCTTCCTCAGACAATTTAGACAGTGAGATGCCCTCCAAGAATTCCTCTACGGCCCTCTCCGTGTCCCGTACTCTTGAATTGTATAGTGCCATGTAATTTCCTTGAAGACCTCCAATATATCCTTTGTGTCTGTCAGAGTCGTCCCCGTTTGGTCTCTCAACCTGTACACCCTGGAAGATTCCCTCTGTGCCGCAGATATCACCGCCAACAAGTGACCCACTCTCTCTCCTTCCTCATAGAATTGGGCTTGCTGAAATGCCCTTTTCCTCTCAGCTTGCATCATGTGCAGTTTATTAACTGCCTCCTGTGCCAATTTTAGTCTATTGTGAGCTGCACTCGTTGGCGTCAAAATCATGTCTGCCTCTGCCCTTGTCAAGTCATCCTTTATTTGTTGATCTGCCAATTTAGTTTTGGTTTACACCGTGAGATCTCACCTATAAAAAGTCCCCTCATAAATGCCTTCATAGCCTCCCACACCACTGTGGTCTCCGCACTCCCCTCATTCACTTGGAAGAAGTGCTCTAGTTCTTTGGTTATTCCGCCCATATCCACCACTTTAAGCCACGTCGGGTGAAGACGCCAACCTCCCCTCTTTCCCTGAACAGATCCCACTAGAAACGTGACAACCATCGGACTATGATCCGATAGAGTCCTCTGTAGGTATTCCACCTCCCCAACCATCCCATCCATAGCAGTATTCCCAAAAGCCAGGTCTATCCTTGACAGTGTTCCGTATGTAGCCGAGTGGCACGAGAAGATCCTCTTACCCTCATTTCGTACTCTCCACAGATCCACCAGCCCCAGCTCCCCCACGTAGGTGCCAAATGCAGTCATTCCGTCCCGTCCCGCTTCCACACCTGCCGGACGTACTTTATCCCAGTAATCATTCATGGTGTTGTTAACATCTCCCATAATCAACATCGGAGCCTCCCCCCATCTGGCCGTCAAGTCCAATACTGCTTGAAGTGCCTTTTTAGAATAAGGTGGAGGGATATATAAAGCCACTAAAATCATTTTGTGTCCATACAATCTGCATGCAATCCATACATACTGCCCTTCACTGTCTACTTGCACTGCCAGCTCTTCATAATGTGCGTTTTTATGTATTAGGACTGACACCCCCTGGAGTACGAGGAATAAGTAGAATGATATGTCTTTAACATCCACCCTCTCGACAGCCAGTGCCTAGTATCTCCAGTGAGATGGGTCTCCTGTAAGCACGCAATCATAGGATCACAAGATCTGATGTGATTCAGAATTGCTGCCCTCTTAGTCCTGTCAGATATACCACGTACATTCCAACTTAAAATCCGAACAGTATGGTTACTCATTGTGCATCAGAAAAAACAATCCACCATCATCAAGTAACATCTTCCCATTTTGTTCCCCAGCATACCAGGTCAAACAGCATAAGCAACCCCATTTTCCCGCAACTCCAACCCATCCACCTCCCCCCACCCCCTCCCCCCACCCTTCTCTTGTCACTCTCTTCCCAATGTGAGAGTGGGAGCTCAAAGAACCTGAGCAACATCGTAGTATACCGCATAACCACATGCGCCGTGTCCTCCTCCAGCACTGGCAGTGCCTCCACCACATAATCAATAGTATGCTTAGTCCCGAACCATTAATCAAACAAATTAACTATAAAACTATAAAACGTAGATCCCAGCGGGGGTTTCTCCCCCTCCTCTGCGGTTTCGCAAAGCAATGCAGAGCCACAACCCTGTCCAGTGGTCAGAATAGCAGGGTCGTGTATTCACCGTACCGAGTCCTCAGCTTCTCTCAATTTGCTCCGGTTCCGCTCCAACCACGAAGCGGCCTCTACCGGTGACGGGAAAAAATTGACCTTTCCAAAGGCTTCCACTCTTAATTTGGCAGGATAAATTGTAGAATATTTCACATTCAAAGAGCGGAGCTGTTTCTTCACTTCACCATACCGTAGCCGCAGCTTTTGCACCTCAGCCGAGTAATCCGGGTATATTTCAATGCGTTTGCCCTCCAGGGTAAGATCTGTCAATTTTCTGGCCTTACGTAAGATAGTGTCCCGGTCTCTGCAGTTCAGGATTCTGGCTAACATCGTACGAGGGCTCTCTCCAGGCACTGGGGGTCTCATGGGCACTCGATGGGCACGCTCCACAGCAAACACCCTCGACAGGATATTAGACCCAAACTTTCCCAGCAGCCAGGTTTCAACAAAGGTCGTGGGGTCAGCACCCTCAGCTCTTTCAGGGATGCCCACAATACGCAGATTGTTCCTGCGTGACCGGTTTTCCAGGTCATCGTTTTTAATAGCCACTACCGCGATCCTCTGAATGTGCTGTTGTTGCGTCTTTTGCACTGAGGTTAAATGATCTTCTGTTGCACCAACTCTGCCCTCCACCTCAGTCAATCTGGCTGTAACTTTCTGCATAGAAGCCTCAATGCCTCTCATATCGGTTTTTAGACCATTCACCTGCTTTGTCAGAGCAGTTAAGGCAGTCTTGCAGCATAAGACAGCCTGGAATACATCTCGCAGAGTCGGCTCTGCCTCATCTGAACTTTCAGCTGCCAGCACAATATCACCATCCCCCTCCTCCTGCTGTTCATTATGTAGCGCAGGCATCTCCTCACCATCTTCCTCCTCATCTCCATGCTTCTCACTACCTTCACTTCCTTCTTCATCTGCCTCCATGCCCCTCGCATACCTGTGCAGCCGCGCTGAAGCCTCCAGCCTCCGTGCATAGGCTGTGTTCCTCCTTCCCGCCTCTTCCTCTGTCTCGGTGCCATCTTGGGCTGAGGCATTGCTGCAGGCCCCGGCATCCTTCTGCCTTTTGCGGCCCATGTTGGTCTCTCTGAGTCTGGCAGAAGCTCGCCTCTGACTCCCGGGACCCTCAGACAGCAGTTCCTGATAAGGGATTTGGCTGATTCGGGCTCTGTGCAGGATAATTGAAGCTAGTGGTGGTGGAGAAACACTGCCACCCGACCTCTCACATCAAGAGCTAGGCCACGCCCCACACAACTGCTTTATGACAACCTGACGAACACTACACAACTGACATATGACAATCTGACGAACACTACACAACTGACGTATGACAACCTAACACTGCACAACAAACGTATGATAACCTGACGAACACTACACAACTGCTTTATTACAACCTGACGAACACTACACAACTGACATATGACAACATAACACTACACAACTGACGTATGACAACCTGACGAACACTACACAACTGAAGTATGACAACCTGACCAACACTACACAACTGACGTATGACAACCTAACACTGCACAACAAACGTATGACAACCTGACGAACGCTACACAACTGCTTTATGACAACCTGACGAACACTACACAACTGACATATGACAATCTGATGAACACTACACAACTGACGTATATTAACCTGACGAACACTACACAACTGACGTATGACAACCTAACACTGCACCACTGACGTATGACAACTGACGAACACTGCACAACTGACGTATGACAACCTAACACTGCACAACTGACGTATGACAACCTAACACTGCACAACTCAAGTATGACAACCTGACGAATTCTGCACAACTGACATATGACAACCTGACGAATTCTGCACAACTGACGTATGACAAACACTGCACAACTGACGTATGACAACCTGACGAACTCTGCACAACTGACGTATGACAACCTGACGAACACTGCACAACTGACGTATGACAACCTGACGAACACTGCACAACTAACGTATGACAACCTGACGAACACTACACAACTGACGTATGACAACCTGACGAACACTACACAACTGACGTATGACACTGACGAACACTGCACAACTGACGTGTGACAACCTGACGAGCACTACACAACTGACGTGTGACAACCTGACGAACCTGTACAAGTGACGTATGACACCTGATGCCTACACAACTGACGTATTGACAACCTGCGAACATACACATACTGACGTATGACACATGACTGAACACTCACCAACTGAGTATGACAACCTCACTACACACTGATGTATGACACCTGACGAATTCCTGCACAACTGACGTATGACACACTGCACACTGACGTATGACAACCTAACACTACACAACTGACGTTGACAACTGACGAACACTACACAACTGACGTATGACAACCTGACGAACACTACACAACTGACGTGTACAACCTGACGAACACTACACAACTGACGTATGACAACCTGACGAACACTACACAACTGACGTATGACAACCTCGAACACTGCACAACTGACGTATGACAACCTGAGAACACTCACAACTGACTATGACAACCTGACGAACCTGACACAACTGACTTATGACAACCTGACGAACACTGCACAAACTACGTATGACAACCTGACGAACACTACACAACTGACGTATGACAACCTGACGAACACTACACAACTGACGTATGACAACCTGACGAATATTACACAACTGACGTATGACAACCTGACGAACACTACACAACTGACGTATGACAACCTGACGAACACTACACAACTGACGATATTGACAACTGACGAACACTACACAACTGACGTATGACAACTTAACACTGACACAACTACGTATGACAACCTGATGAACACTACACAACTGACGTATGACAACCTGACAAACACTCACAAACTGACGTATGACAACATACGAACACTCACAACTGACGTATGACAACCTAACACTACACAACTGATGTATGACAACCTGCAACGAACTCTGCCCAACTGACGTATGACAACTGACGGAACACTATCACAACTGACGTATGACAACTTGACGAACTCTGCACAACTGACGTATGACAACCTGACGAACACTGCACAACTGACGTTAACAACCTAAACACTGCACAACTGACGTATGACAACCTGACGAACACTGCACAACAAACGTATGATAACCTGACGAACACTACACAACTGACGTATGACAACCTGACGAAACTCTGCACAACTGACGTATGACAACCTGACGAACACTGCACAACTGACGTATGACAACCTAACACTACACAACTGATGATGACAACCTAACACTGCACAAACAAACGTATGATAACCTGACGAACACTACACAACTGACGTATGACAACTGACGAACACTACACAACTGACGTATGACAACTGACGAACACTAATACAACTGACGATTATGACAAGACATGACAACACTGCACAACTGACGTATGACAACCTAACACTACACAACTGACGCATGACAACCTAACACTGCACAACAACGTATGAAACCTGACGAACACTACACAACTGACGTATGACAACCTGACGAACACTACACAACTGACGTTATACAACCTGCGAACACTACACAACTGATGTATGACAACTTGACGAACACTGCACAACTGACGTATGACAACCTAACACTGCACAACTGACGTATGACAACCTGACGAACTCTCACAACTGACGTTATGACAACCTAAACACTGCACAACTGAAGCTATGACAACCTAACACCTACACAACAACGTATGATAACCTGACGAACACTACACAACTGACGTATGACAACCTGACGAATTGCACAACTGACGTATGACAACCTGACGAACACTGCACAACTGACGTATACAACACACACCTATACAACTGCAACAACCTGACGCATGACAACCTAACACTGCACAACAAACGTATGATAACCTGACGAACACTACACAACTGACGTATGACAACCTGACAAACACTACACAACTGACGTATGACAACATGACGAACACTACACAACTGACGTATGACAACCTAACACTACACAACTGATGTATGACAACCTGACGAACTCTGCCCAACTCACGTATGACAACCTGAGGAACACTATACAACTGACGTATGACAACTTGACGAACTCTGCACAACTGACGTATGACAACCTGACGAACACTGCACAACTGACGTATAACAACCTAACACTGCACAACTGACGCATGACAACCTAACACTGCACAACAAACGTATGATAACCTGACGAACACTACACAACTGACGTATGACAACCTGACGAACTCTGCACAACTGACGTATGACAACCTGACGAACACTGCACAACTGACGTATGACAACCTAACACTGCACAACTGATGCATGACAACCTAACACTGCACAACAAACGTATGATAACCTGACGAACACTACACAACTGACGTATGACAACCTGACGAACACTACACAACTGACGTATGACAACATGACGAACACTACACAACTGACGTATGACAACATGACGAACACTGCACAACTGACGTATGACAACCTAACACTACACAACTGACGCATGACAACCTAACACTGCACAACAAACGTATGATAACCTGACGAACACTACACAACTGACGTATGGCAATCTGACGAACACTACACAACTGACGTATAATAACCTGGCGAACACTACACAAACTGATGTATGACAACTTGACGAACACTGCACAACTGACGTATGACAACCTAACACTGCACAACTGACGTATGACAACCTGACGAACACTACACAACTGACGTATGACAACCTAACACTGCACAACTGACGTATGACAACCTGACGAACACTGCACAACTGACGTATGACAACCTGACGAACACTGCACAACTGACATGACAACCTAACATGACTCTGGTAAGGTCGATTCCTGGTTAATCCATTCCCCTTACCTCCTATCATCCCTTCTCCCTTAATAAAGACCAGCACAACCGTTCATGGGTGTAAAAAGGCCACAGCAGCCAATTTATTGATAATTTGATAACTAAACGACCCTGGTGAGGTCCTCGAAGCTAAAAAGAGGGGAAGGTGTCTGGTGGTTCAACATTGTAGGGCATTGCCCCTCCCTCCCAACCTTACTTCTGGCCGCGAGACCCTGAAGCACCAATAATCCGAGGGAGAGGTTGCTGTTATGTTTTGGTAGCTGAGGAGGCAGGAGAAAAAACCGCATAGGCAGCCTAACACCAGAGAGGTTGGAAACTACAGTCATGGCCAAAAGTTTTGAGAATGGCACAAATATTATATTTTCACATGATCTGCTGCCCTCTGGTTTTTATGTGTGTTTGACAGATGTTTTTATCACAGACAGAAATATAATTGCAAACATATGAGTAACAAAAGCTTATATTGACAGTTAAAATGAGTTAATGCAGCAAGTCAATATTTGCAGTGTTGACCCTTCTTCTTCAGGACCTCTGCAATTCTCCCTGGCATGCTCTCAATCAACTTCTGGACCAAATCCTGACTGACAGCAGTCCATTCTTGCACAATCAATGCTTTCATTTTGTCAGAATTTTTAGGTTTTTGTTTGTCCACCCGTCTCTTGATGATTGACCACAAGTTCTCAATGGGATTAAGATCTGGGGAGTTTCCAGGCCATGGACCCAAAATCTCTATGTTTTGTTCCCTGAGCCATTTAGTTATCACCTTTGCTTTATGGCAAGGTGCTCCATCATGCTGGAAAAGGCATTGTTGATTGCCAAACTGCTCTTGGAGGGTTGGGAGAAGTTGCTCTTGGAGGACATTCTGGTACCATTCTTTATTCATGGCTGTGTTTTTAGGCAAGACTGTGAGAGAGCCGATTCCCTTGGCTGAGAAGCAACCCCACACATGAATGGTTTCAAGATGCTTAACAGTTGGCATGAGACAAGACTGGTGGTAGCGCTCACCTTGTCTTCTCCGAATGAGGCGTTTTCCTGATGTCCCAAACAATCGAAAAGGGGATTCATCAGAGAAAATAACTTTACCCCAGTCCTCAGCAGTCCACTGCCTGTACCTTTTGCAGAATATCAGTCTGTCCATGATGTTTTTTCTGGAGAGAAGTGGCTTCTTTGCTGCCCTCCTTGAGACCAGGCCTTGCTCCAAGAGTCTCCGCCTCACAGTGCATGCAGATGCACTCACACCTGCCTGCTGCTATTCCTGAGCAAGCTCTGCACTGCTGGTAGGCCGATCCCGCAGCTGAAACACTTTTAAGAGACGGTTCTGGCGCTTGCTGGTCTTTCTTGGGCACCCTGGAGCCTTTTTGGCAACAATGGAACCTCTCTCCTTGAAGTTCTTGATGATGCGATAGATTGTTGACTGAGGTGCAATCTTTCTAGCTGCGATACTCTTCCCTGTTAGGCCATTTTTGTGCATTGCAATGATGACTGCACGTGTTTCTTTAGAGATAACCATGGTTAACAGAAGAGAAACAATGATGCCAAGCACCAGCCTCCTTTTAAAGTGTCCAGTGGTGTCATTCTTACTTAATCATGAAAGATTGATCTCCAGCCATGTCCTCATCAACACCCACACCTGTGTTAATGGAGCAATCGCTGAAAAGAGGTTAGCTGGTCCTTTTAAGGCAGGGCTGCAATGATGTTGAAATGTGTTTTGGGGGATAAAGTTCATTTTCTAGCCAAATATTGACTTTGCAAGTAATTGCTGTTAAGCTGATCACTCTTTATAACATTCTGGAGTATATGCAAATTGCCATTAGAAAAAGTGAAGCAGTAGACTTTTGTAAAAATTAATATTTGTGTCATTCTCAAAACTTTTGTCCATGACTGTAACAGGTTGCAGACCCCTAAAGTAACCACACAACTAGAAGCAGCCGTGGAACGTACCTACGGTGGTCCTAGAAGCCTCGGCACAGCCGGAGAGATAGCTATCCCTGAAGATGGAAAGAGGAAAGCTAACTGCCCCGGAGTAGACCCCAAAAGAGTAGGAAGCCCCCAAACATATAATGGCAGTTAGACAAGATGAAAATACGAACACAGATAGAAAATAAATTGAGCAAACACTGGGGCCCAAAACTGTCTAGATAGGACAGCACAGGAGAGAATACTTTCTGCAACCCAGAAAAACCCTAGGAAAAACTCCAACACTTCTGAATCCAAAAACACTGAGACCACACGGTCTCGACCACCTATATCAGATCTCTGGTGTGGACACGTAGCTATCCAGCAGCAAAATATCACAAGAACTGAGCAAATGAACAAATACAAAAAACGAACGGAGACCAGCCAAAGCCCCCCAAAGGGGACCTGGCTGAAGACAAAAAGCAATGCAGCAAAAAGCAAGGAATTCAAACCACAGTAAAAAAAACTGAGAGACTTATCTGAAAGCAAGCAGGAGACAGCAGGAAAGCAAGCTGAATTCCAAACTAGACCAGGAAGCACAATTGATCACCGGCGAGGATCATGGGAGGTCAGCTCACTTATATCAGGCCAGTCAGTACCTGACAACCACTCGTTATCGGCAGGTGTAGGACTCTTGGTATTTAACATAGGTTCAATACCCTCAGCAACCACCAGAGGGAGCTTCAGCTCCGAAGTCGTCTCCAAAATGTTCACAACAGGTTGCCCTCTGCCAATGTAATCCTGTCATTCAACATTACAGGGCATTGCCCCTTCCCTCCCAAGCTTACTTCTGGCCGCGAGACCCCGAAGCACCAATAATCCGAGGGAGAGGTTGCCCTCTGCCACTGTGATCCCGTCATTCCATCACCGGTTATCACCCAAACTCCTAGTGTTGTGACCCCGGCGCGCAGTCCCTGGGCGTCACCCTATGTTCCATTAATGTGAATCCGACGTTCCACCGCCGGTTATCAACCACTCTCACCTGACCGCCATCAAAACCCCACCCAATAAAGGAGATCCATGTCTTCCAGGAGTCCCCCAAAACTGTAAATTTAGCCAAGTTCGAGGACCCACCAGCGCCTTCAGTGTCTATCAATGCACCCGTATAGTACCTCGTTGCTCACTTAGAGCTATCCACCAGCCAGTCAGGAGAGGAAAAAACCCCTGTGGGGGAAACCTCCAGGGAACCGTAGCTCACGAACTGCCCTTCCCCTGGGCTTTAAGAGGTAACTTGTCAATATTCGTATTTGATATTATGAAAATTTTTTATAAAGGAAAACATTGCATATATATACAAGTAACAGGCAGCACGGTGGCTCAGTGGATAGCTTTGCAGCGCTGGAGTCCTAGGTTCGAATCCCACCAAGGACAACATCTGCAAGGAGTTTGTATGTTCTCCCCATGTTTGCGTGGGTTTTCTCCGTGTACTCCGGTTTCCTCCCACATTCCAAAAACATACAGGTAGGGAATCTAGATTGTGAGCCCCTTCGGGGACAGTGACGATAATGTGTGCAAAACTGTAAAGCGCTGCGGAATATGTTAGCGCTATATAAAAATAAAGATTATTATTTATTATTGAGCTGATATTGCTGCTGATTCTTGCTGCTGTGACCCGGAATTCTTCTCCTCCTGGGTGGGTGGGTGGGAATTTGTTCCTCTTTGTAAGGGCAGCTGAGGACAAAGAGGGTTTAAACGGCCTTTGCCCTGTCCTTTTGTCCTCCCTAGGTCATTTCCTCCCTAAGCCCCCTGTCCCCTTATTCGTCATCCCATACTAAACCCACCCCCCCTTGCAGTCTTATCGTGCCTCACTCCCATCGTCATGTCAGCCTCCCCCATATCACTCCGTTTTCGTGTCCGGCTGATACTTGACTCTGGTAAGGTCGATTCCTGGTTAACCCATTCACCTTACCTCCTATCATCTCTTCCCCCTTAATAAAGACCAGCACAACCATTCATGGGTGAAAAAGGCCACAGCAGCCAATTTATTGATAATTTGATAACTAAACAACCCCTGGTGAGGTCCTCGAAGGGGGAAGGGGTCTGGTGGTTCACATTGCAGGGCATTGCCCCTCCCTCCAAACCTTACTTCTGGCCGCGAGACCCCGAAGCACAAATAATCCGAGGGAGAGGTTGCCCTCTGCCAATGTTATCCCGTCATTCAACATTACAGGGCATTGCCCCTTCCCTCCCAAGCTTACTTCTGACTGCGAGACCCCGAAGCACCAATAATCAGAGGGAGAGGTTGCCCTCTGCCACTGTGATCCCGTTATTCCATCACCGGGTATCACCCAAACTCCTAGTGTTGTGACCCCGGCGCGCAGTCGCCGGGTGTCACCCAATGTTCCATTAATGTGAATCCGACGTTCCACCGCTGGTTATCAACCACTCTCACCAGACCCCCATCAAAACCCCATCCAATGAAGGAGATCTATGTCTTCCAGGAGTCCCCCAAAACTGTAAATTTAGTCAACTTCGAGGACCCACCAGCGCCACGCTGAGAGCACCTAGATCTCTCAAGTGCTCGAGACCCCACCCTATGGCTTTGCTGTGGCCTGCCATATCCCTTTCCATAACCCCGAAGTCCATAAGTCGATCCCCAACGCATTTAAGTGTACTCCATCGTTGCTCCAAAACTCCCCTTCCATCCGGTCAAAAACGGCATGGCGTACTGATACTCCCCCGTGGCGCTCCACAAATTGGGATACTTCTTTGTTTTCTTTAATATGTGCTTTGTTGATTTTCTGTAATGATCTGGCTCCGCGCCAATATTTTCGGGGTACTATGTCGGACCACACTAGCTTTATACTCGGGAACCTTCCCCACACCCCCCCAAGTCAGACTTAATGTCGCAAATCAATCGCTTTCCCAGGTGTACTGCCAAATCATTACCTCCTACAGTCATGGCCAAAAGTTTTGAGAATGACACAAATATTAATTTTTACAAAGTCTACTGCTTCACTTTTTCTAATGGCAATTTGCATATACTCCAGAATGTTATAAAGAGTGATCAGCTTAACAGCAATTACTTGCAAAGTCAATATTTGGCTAGAAAATGAACTTTATCCCCCAAAACACATTTCAACATCATTGCAGCCCTGCCTTAAAAGGACCAGCTAACCTCTTTTCAGTGATTGCTCCATTAACACAGGTGTGGGTGTTGATGAGGACATGGCTGGAGATCAATCTGTCATGATTAAGTAAGAATGTCACCACTGGACACTTTAAAAGGAGGCTGGTGCTTGGCATCATTGTTTCTCTTCTGTTAACCATGGTTATCTCTAAAGAAACACGTGCAGTCATCATTGCAATGCACAAAAATGGCCTAACGGAAGAGTATCACAGCTAGAAAGATTGAACCTCAGTCAACAATCTATCGCATCATCAAGAACTTCAAGGAGAGAGGTTCCATTGTTGCCAAAAAGGCTTCAGGGCGCCCAAGAAAGACCAGCAAGCGCCAGGACCGTCTCTTAAAAGTGTTTCAGCTGCGGGATCGGGCTACCAGCAGTGCAGAGCTTGCTCAGGAATGGCAGCAGGCAAGTGTGAGTGCATCTGCACGCACTGTGAGGCGGAGACTCTTGGAGCAAGGCCTGGTCTCAAGGAGGGCAGCAAAGAAGCCACTTCTCTCCAGAAAAAACATCATGGACAGACTGATATTCTGCAAAAGGTACAGGCAGTGGACTGCTGAGGACTGGGTAAAGTTATTTTCTCTGATGAATCCCCTTTTCGATTGTTTGGGACATCAGGAAAACGCCTCATTCGGAGAAGACAAGGTGAGCGCTACCACCAATCTTGTCTCATGCCAACTGTTAAGCATCCTGAAACCATTCATGTGTGGGGTTGCTTCTCAGCCAAGGGAATCGGCTCTCTCACAGTCTTGCCTAAAAACACAGCCATGAATAAAGAATGGAACCAGAATGTCCTCCAAGAGCAACTTCTCCTAACCCTCCAAGAGCAGTTTGGCGATCAACAATGCCTTTTCCAGCATGATGGAGCACCTTGCCATAAAGCAAAGGTGATAACTAAATGGCTCAGGGAACAAAACATAGAGATTTTGGGTCCATGGCCTGGAAACTCCCCAGATCTTAATCCCATTGAGAACTTGTGGTCAATCATCAAGAGACGGGTGGACAAACAAAAACCTAAAAATTCTGACAAAATGAAAGCATTGATTGTGCAAGAATGGACTGCTATCAGTCAGGATTTGGTCCAGAAGTTGATTGAGAGCATGCCAGGGAGAACTGCAGAGGTCCTGAAGAAGAAGGGTCAACACTGCAAATATTGACTTGCTGCATTAACTCATTCTAACTGTCAATATAAGCTTTTGTTACTCATATATTTGCAATTATTATATTTCTGTCTGTGATAAAAACATCTGTCAAACACACATAAAAACCAGAGGGCAACAGATCATGTGAAAATATAATATTTGTGTCATTCTCAAAACTTTTGGCCATGACTGTACATGTAAAACCAATATGTAGGGGGCTTTATGACGTAGGACTGCTGCCTGAAACTCCCTGATTACCCCGCCCCAGGTTAAACCCCCAAACCCTAGCCACTTAACTACCATTATGTCCCTTTTGAAACCCAACTGTCTCCTGTCCGTCCTTCTATCCGCTCGTAGCGCTCCCCAGTGAACGTACGAATGACCCAAGATCCATTCTAGTCGCGGCGTGTGCTCTGTAAAAAACAAAGAAAAGTTAATGTTTGTTTAAATGGAGGAAGCTTTAGTCATCTCGTCTCTGAGGGGTCGTACATAGGACCGGTACCGTTGAGTCTGCCACCGACCAATTCTCATTATGGTCTCTGAACTTAAACCTCCTACCGCTGCCTCAGTAGCAGCCCGGATTCGAAACGAATGGCTTCCATAACTGCGATGTTCCAAACCCTGCCCCTCTAAGCATTTACGAAACACCTTAATAAATTGATATTTCAATAAGGATCCATCCTCATGACATAACAGTGGTCCCCCTTGACAAGTTCTGAAGGTCGCAAAGTTTGTAAAACAACGCCACGGGCACATGATGGAACCCTGTATCTTGGCTAACGTTACTTTCTTTCCCTTTGCCATTTGGTCGGTCTTAGACCTTCTAATCCAAAATTCTAGCCCCCTTTGTGTAGCTATAATATCACTGGCTAGAATGCCCCCAGCCTTAGCTTTCCGAGGCGCTACCAATTCTCCAATCCTCATGGCCCCAAAAAATGCTAGTGAGAAGGCTAACCTAAACAACCCTATCTCAAAGGCCGACCTGTAAATCCTCTGTAACTGCTGACCTAGTTTTTCCAGTAATCCGAAGGACACTGGTCTTCTCTGGTGAATTTGGCTTTTACATTTACGAAACCCCCTAAGCGCCTGCTTAACCAAAAAATTCTTTGTCACGTCAGTCATGTTCCTCAATTTGAAACCAAAGGCTAACCCGCTAACTAGTTGATTTATTTTTGCCGTTGACCATTTGCCATCGGCTGCTTGTCTAATTTCCATTAGCAATACACCTATCTGCTCTTCCTCCGTTACATACTGTAGTCCCTATCACAGCCTAACCATTTTTCCCAAGAGTAGCCAAGCCCGTTGATAGGCTGCCCAGGTGCGACCTGCAAACGAGACCTGATAAGTGGTTCGACAGCCCTGCGACCACGTTCCAGAGCTGTGGAGGACAGGGTAAGCCCTTTTCTTCTGCCTCCGGGGCCAGGGCCCGAAACGATCCCACTGAAAACGAGAACGTGCATACGCAATTGAGTTAGATTCGCCCAGTACATGTGATGCGGTGAAACAAGCATTAATGTATAGGCATTCCAGAACCAGCTGATGTAAAACTCTGATGACAGGGGGGGGAAGAAGCGGAAATATTATTGATTGCCATTACCACCCCCATGTTGTCACACTTAAAGCGAACCCTACTGTTCTTCAGCCCTCCCCCCACAAAGACACCGCGACTAAGATAGGGAAAATTTCCAGTAGCGCTATGTTCTTTACCAACCCCTCGCGGACCCAACTCTCCGGCCATCTTTCCGCGCAACATTGCCCCTGGTAGTATGCTCCAAAACCTGAGCTGCCTCACTAAAGGACCCCGGAAACAAGATGGCGGCGCCCGTGAGACGCTGGCCGGCCGCGCTGCTTGGGGTCACTGGTTTGCCCCCTGCTTCCCTCTGGGCCCTGGAGCATGCAGCATCCGACGCTATATTTTCTCCTGTGCTCTGCTCTCCCCGCCCTGTGCAGGACTATTTGAAAGTGGCGCCACCGCCGCCCGTCTCCTGCTCTGCCCTGCTGCCGACCGCCTCCTGGCTGAGCGTGGGGACTTGCTGCAGCTCCCCACGCTACCCCCGATGATACCTCTTATAGTGTCCTCCAGCCATCCCGGAGGGTGCCGGCTGGACGCCGCCTGGAGGTCCTGGAACAGCGCCTCCATCCCAGTAATAAGGGGGGTAGAGCCTGGGGCTGGGGGGGTACCTTCGTGCTGGCTGTGGAGCTGAGGGAATTTCTTCCTCCTTGTAAGGGCAGCT
Organism: Oophaga sylvatica; assembly: GCA_033576555.1. NCBI lineage: Eukaryota > Metazoa > Chordata > Amphibia > Anura > Dendrobatidae > Oophaga > Oophaga sylvatica. The sequence goes on along the minus strand of JARQOD010000003.1, from coordinate 608,271,998 downwards.
GAGGACAAAGAGGGTTAAACGGCCTTTGCCCTGTCCTTTTGTCCTCCCTGACCCCACCTCCCTAGGTCATTTCCTCCCTAAGCCCCCTGTCCCCTTTTTCGTCATACCATCCTAAACCCACCCCCCATTTGCAGTCTTATCGTCCCTCCCTCCCATCGTCATGTCAGCCTCCCCCCTATCACTCCGTTTTCGTGTCCGGCTGATACTCTACACAACTGACGTATGACAAACTGACGAACACTATACAACTGACGTATGACAACTAGGGTTGAGCATTCCGATACCGAAACCCGGTTCCGATACCTGAAATCCAATGTAAGTCTATGGGAACAAAATATCGGAATATTTTTAATTCCGATATTTTGTTCCCATAGACTTACATTGGATTTCAGGTATCGGAACCGGGTTTCGGTATCGGAATGCTCAACCCTAATGACAACCTGACGAACACTGCACAACTGACGTATGACAACCTGACAAACACTACACAATTGCCATATGACAACCTGACGAACACTGCACAACTGACGTATGACAACCTAACACTGCACAACTCACGTATGACAACCTGAGGAACACTACACAACTGACGAATGACAACCTGACGAACACTGCACAACTGACGTATGACAACCTAACACTGCACAACTCACGTACGACAACCTGACGAACACTACACAACTGACGAATGACAACCTGACGAACACTGCACAACTGACGTATGACAACCTGATGAACACTACACAACTGCCGTATGACAACCTAACACTGCACAACTGACGTATGACAACCTGACGAACACTACACAACTGCCGTATGACAACCTAACACTGCACAACTGACGTATGACAACCTGACAAACACTGCACAACTGACGTTTGACAACCTAACACTACACAAATGATGTATGTCAACCTGAACACTACACAACTGACGTATGACAATCTAACACTACACAACTGACGTATGACAACCTAACACTGCAAAACTGACGTATGACAACCTGACGAACACTACACAACTGACGTATGACCTGCCAAACACTACACAACTGACGTATGACAACCTGCCGAACACTACACAAATGACGTATGACAACCTGACGAATACTACACAACTGATGTATGACAACCTGAAGAACACTACAAAAATGATGTGTGACAACCTGACAAACACTACACAACTGACATATGACAACCTAACACTACACAACTGACGTATGACAACCTGACGAACACTACACAACTGACGTATGCCAACCTGACCAACAATGCACAACTGACATATGACAACCTGACGAACACTACACAACTGACCTATGACAACCTGACCAACACTACACAACTGATGTATGACAACCTGACGAACACTACATGACTCTGGAAAGGTTGAGTTCCCGTGACCGTCACCCCACTCACCACACCCCACCCTTTTCCCTGGCGTTCCCCCCTTACTATTTCTAACAAGGAATACACAACATGTTCAAGTATGGATAATGATGGCCACAGCAGCCAACTTTTATTAATAATTAAGACACTTGGTGGGCCCCCCTCGAAGCTATCACTATATTGGTCTGGTGATTGAGCCGCCATTGGCATTGACTCTTCCCTCCCAGGCTCACTTCTGGCCGCGTTTTTTGCTGCTCAGAAGCACCATGAATCGAGGGAAGAGGTTGCCTCCACCGTTAAACTGTACCCGACTACCGTCGTTGGGTACCCACTTATCTTTGTTACGCACCTGACTACCATCGTCGGGTGCCCCCGTAATGTGACCCCGACTTGCTCGTCGGGCATCACCCACTTCTCACCAGACCACCAACACATACCTTCCAATAATGGGATCCTCGCAATGCCAGAATCACCTATTTTCTCATTTTATTCACCAGCTTCGAGGGCCCACAAACGCTCCAAATCATCATCAAAAGTGAGAACAACACCTCCGGCTCACGAAGAGCCATCTGCCGCCAGGCAGGAGAGGAATAACCCCCTGTGGGGAAACCTCCAGGGAACCATGGTTGACGGATTACCCTTCCCCTGGGCTTAGGAGGTGACTGCCAACTATTCCATGTGTAATAAGGTTATTTTTTGTGAGTCCAGATATGGCCGCTGCAACCCGGTTGTTCTTCCTTCATCTTGCTGTCCGACGTCCTGGTCAAAAAGAAAGGTGTCTGGCCTCCCTGCGTCCTTTTGTTATCCCTGACCCCTCCTCTGTCCTTGTCATTTCCCTTTACTTTTTTCCCTTTTTTCTTCCCGGTCATTTCCTCCCTGCCAGTGTCATGCCCGCCTCCCTCCAACCCCCTTCTGGGGTCTCGTCCTGCGTTACTTGACTCTGGAAAGGTCGAGTTCCCGTGACCATCACCCCACTCACCACCCCCCCTTTTCCCCGGCGTTACCCCCTTACTATTTCTAACAAGGAATACACAACACGTTCAAGTATGGATAATGATGGCCACAGCAGCCAGCTTTTATTAATAATAAGACACTTGGTGGGCCCCCCTCGAAGCTATCACTATATTGGTCTGGTGATTGAGCCGCCATTGGCATTGCCTCTTCCCTCCCAGCCTTACTTCAGGCTGTTTTTTCCTGCTCGGAAGCACCATGAATCGAGGGAAGAGGTTGACTCCACCGTTAACCTGTACCCGACTAATGTCGTTGTGTACTCACTTATCTTTGTTACGCACCCGACTAACATCACCGGGTGCCCCCGTAATGTGACCCCGACTTCCTCGTCGGGCATCACCCACTTCTCACCAGACCACCAACACATAACCATCCAATAATGGGGATCCTCGCAATGCCAGAATCCCCTATTTTCTCATTTTATTCACTAGCTTCGAGGGTCCACCAACGCCACACCGAGAGCACTTGACCCTCTCAAGTGCTCGAGACCCCACCAACCAGTACTGCTGTGGCCCTCCGTATCCCTTCCTGTAGCCCTCTGATCCATAATTCCGTCCCCCTTGCATTCAGGTGTACCCCGTCTGCCAACCAGTATGTAAGGTTCTTTGTACATGTTTCTTGAAACTCAGTTTTTCCGTCAGCCATTTTGCTTTCTGTCTTGCTGCAGCTATCTTGTCCTCAGTCAATATGGAGTTTCCAGCTTTCATGTTCCCGCCCTGATTCTCTCCCTCTTGCTTCTTAAGCAGCCTCAGCTGAGCAATCAGTACTTCAGAATCAAGCCTGCAGTGAGCCTGTGACCTGACTCCTGGAAAACCTTGGACTTTGTACTCCAGCTATTTCCTACTGAGGAACTTTGGAACACTTGTGGACTCTGGAAACCTGCTATTTGATAAATCCACGTTTGCATGGAATTACGGTAACAGAGAAGAGATCCTGAACCTGTTGTGGAGAGTTATTGCTGAGCTTAAGTTACTCTGGCCTGCTGTGTCTCCTGCTTCTGTACCTGCAAACTGTGTGACCATTTTTGCCACTTGTATGAAGTAATACAAGTCCTTCTATATCAAACCTGTGTCTCATGTGTTTTCCTCGCACCCAAGCACAAGACGCTATATGAACTGTACACCATACATTACAAGATTCTGAAGCCAAACGTTAGTGTCTGCTGGGTCTGGGAAGGCTGTGTCTGCTGTGACTGTGGATATCAGATGTCCGGTTATACTTTCTGTGATGACAGTGGTTGTGACTTCTCACAACCATTCCAGGTGAGCAATTCCCTTAATTTTACTCTGCAGTGTTACCACAGGTAAACACTATTGTTTTTTTTTTTTCTTCTCCTTCCAGTACTCCTGTCTTAAAAGATCTGGAAGATGGAGGCTCGCATAAAGGAGCTTTGCGGAGTGACTGATACAATCCTTGCAGATATACAGACTATAAAGACCCGTTTTGCAAACCTACAGGACCTCACTAATCACAATTTGCAAGTGTTTGGACAAACTACCCAGGATTTACGAGCCAGGATTGAGGTTCTAGAGGAACGAGTCCAGGCTCCTGCCATAACCCCGAGTTCTGGGATTCCCAAGTTACCCCTTTTCATTTTGGCGGTGAACGTGAGAAATTCAGGGGATTTATTAACCAATGCAATCTTTTTTTTTCTGCACATGCTTCACAATTTCCCACTGAACGATCTAAAGTGCTTACTATAATCATGTTGCTTACCAACAAGGCTTTGATGTGGGCAAACCCTCTGATTGAGACTGAGGATGAATGTTTGGATCATCTTGATGCTTTCATTTCAGCCATTGGGCAGGTGTTTGATGACCCCAATCGAGGTGCAACAGCTGAAGCAGCCATGTTAACTTTGCGCCAAGGTAAGCGCTCAGTAGCCGAATATGCCTTGGATTTCAGGAGATGGGCCCTCCATACCACTTGGGACAGTTCCGCCAAAAAATCTATTTTTCGAAAAGGGTTGTCTCCACTGATTAAGGATGAACTTGCTCGTGCCGACCCTCCCACTGCGTTAGGTGACTTTATTAACTACTGCATCCGTATTGATGCTCGTCTGACTGAACGCAGGCAAGAGAGATGGTTCGAAAGTAATCGCACTAACCTTTTCCTACCTTCCTCCCCAGCTAAGGAACCTTTGAGTAGGATCACACGGGAACCTGAACCTGAACCCATGCAGGTGGACTCTTTACAAAGACGGGTTAGTGATGCACGCAAAGAACATCGTTTAAAGGAAAATCTATGTTTCTACTGTGGTAAGTCAGGGCACTTCATTATAAACTGCCCCAGCCGTTCTTGTACGACTACTGCAGCAGTCATTCACTGTGAGTGTTGCGAGAGGAGATCTGTCAGGTCCGAGCCTCAGGCTCCAGAGAGATCTGCAGCAACAGATATTGATTTCTCAGACTTAAACTCCGTCACTTCTGAGGACGATGACTGTGTAAACGCTGCAATTTTTCAAGTTTCCTCAGCGGTGTCCCAGCTGAGTTGTAAGAAAAACAATTCTCATTGCTTCCTTTCCATCAAACTCTGGGTTGACTCAGTCTGGGTGTCTAGCTCTGCTATGATCGACTCAGGGGCAAGTGGAAATTTTATGGATATCTCCTTTGCTCTGAAACAGGGGATACGTTCAGTGAAGAAGGCTACTCCAGTACAGATGGAGACTGTGGATGGCTCCCTGCTGACCTCTGGACCAGTGGATCAGGAAACGGAGCCTTTGAGGGTCCTTATGGGTAAAGATCATCAAGAGAAACTGTCCTTTCTGCTTATCTCTTCTCCCCACTTTCCCATTATTCTAGGGCTACCATGGCTGCAGGCTCAGAACCCTACCATTAACTGGGAGACCAAGGAATTACACTTTCCAGAGAAACAGATGAGTCCAGAAGTTTCAGCTTGCTCTGTTCCTAAAGGAACCATGTCAGTCCCTGAACTACCAGCTGTATACCAGGACTATGTGGATTTATGTGACAAGAAGAACGCTGACCAGCTTCCCCCTCACCGTCCATATGATTGTCCAATTGAATTATTGCCTGGAGCAGAGATACCTTTTGGTAAGATCTACCCTTGGCGGGGCCCGAGCTAAAGGCTTTAAAGGATTACATAGACGAAAATCTAGCCAAGGGCTTCATACGCCCCTCTTCATCTACTGCAGGTGCACCCATCTTCTTTGTGAAGAAGAAAGATGGATCTCTGAGACCCTGCGTAGACTATAGGGAACTCAATGAGGTTACTATTAGAAACCGTTATCCATTGTCTTTAATCCCTGAGTTATTGGAGAGAGTGCGGCATGCCAAAATTTTCTCTAAACTGGATCTCCGTGGGGCCTAAACTTGGTCCGTATTAGACCTGGGGATGAATGGAAGACTGCACTCAGTCACGCTATGGACACTTTGAATATCTAGTTATGCCTTTGGTCTGAGTACCGCCCCAGCCACTTTCCAACACTTGGTGAATGACATCTTCAGGGATCTCCTAGATACATTCGTGGTGATTTATTTGGATGATATTCTAATTTTTTCTAACTCCACAGAGGAACATCATGGACATGTGAGAATGGTCTTAGAACGTCTAAGACAAAACCATCTTTACATCAAACTTGAAAAGTGTGAATTCCATAGGACCGAAATTCAATTTCTGGGGTATGTACTGTCTACACAAGGAATTAGCATGGATGGAAGCAAGACCCAAGCCATCAAGGATTGGCCAATTCCTAGAAATGTGAAGGAGGTGCAGCGCTTCATCGGGTTTGCCAACTTCTATAGACGTTTCATTAGGAATTTCTCTGAGGTAGTGTCACCTATCACCCAACTTACCCGGAAAGAGTCTAGGTTCTCCTGGACCCCCCAAGCCCAGGAAGCATTTTCCCGTCTAAAGGATAAATTTACCACCGCACCTATCTTAGTACATCCCAACCCCGAACTTGCTTTCATAATAGAGGTGGATGCTTCAGACTGTGCCGTTGGAGCTATACTCTCTCAGAGAACAGGTGAGAAGAATGTCTTGCATCCCTGTGCCTTCTTTTCCCAGCAGTTGTCTTCGGCTGAGAGGAACTACGATGTGGGCAATAGAGAGTTGTTGGCCATTATTGCCGCCTTCAAAGAATGGAGACACCTTCTTCAGGGAGCTGCACAGCAAATAGTCGTCCTGACAGACCATCGTAACCTTGAATTTATCAGGTCGGCTAAGTGCCTGACTCCTCGCCAGGCTCGCTGGAATCTTTTCTTAAACAAATTTAATTTTGTCATTTCTTATAGACCAGGATCGCGCAATGGAAAGGCTGATGCACTCTCTAGGATTCATTCAGCAGAGACCCGTCCACTTACTCCTCCTAAGACTATTCTTCCTGACTCTAGATTCCTGGGAGTGATTCATAATCAAGACCTACTTAAGGACATCAAGGAAGCATACCATGCGGATTCCTTGTTGGCACAACCCCCAAGGGACGTAAGTCTTGTCTTTAAGAATGGTGTGTGGATTCAGGGACAATGTCTGTATATACCTGAAACAGTCAGATTGAGAGTATTGCAACTCATCCACGATTCCAAGATAGCTGGGCATAGAGGAATTCTAAAGACACAGGAATTTCTTTCTCGTTTCTTTTGGTGGCCCACTTACAGGAAAGATGTTTTAAACTATGTCACTTCATGTGAAGTCTGTGCAAGATGCAAAACACCTCGCTCCTCACCAACTGGTCTGTTGCAACCCCTTCCCACCCCGTCCCGCCCGTGGGGATCCATTTCTATGGACTTCATTGTGGAGTTACCAACCTCTCAAGGGAAGAACACCATTCTAGTGGAGGTTGATCGTTTAACAAAGGCAGCTCATTTTATCCCTTGTGTCGGCTTACCCACTGCAAAACAGACATCAGATTTGATGATTAAGAATGTGTTTCGCTTACATGGAGTACCGGATGAGGTTATTTCGGATCGAGGGGTGCAATTCACTTCAAGGTTTTGGCAAAATTTCTGTGCCGCATTGGACATTAAAGTAAACCTTTCTTCTGCTTTTCATCCCCAGACTAATGGACAGACAGAACGAACCAATCAGACCCTGGAGCAGTATCTCCGCTGCTTTATCTGCCACCTACAGGATGATTGGGTGGATCTACTTCCTCTGGCTGAGTTCTCTTATAACAACTCTCAGAGCGCCTCCACTAAGCAGTCTCCTTTTTACTCCAATTTAGGTTATCATCCTAACATTCTTCCTCGATTTCCCATAGAAACGCCCTTGCCAGCAGTGGCTGAAAGAATCACGTCTTTACAAAAGAATATGGATCTTCTAAAGGAAAATCTGGAATTGGCTCAGGAAAGGTACAAGAAAGCAGCAGATAAATTTCGTAAACCTGCACCAGCTTTCAAGGTAGGAGACTTGGTCTGGCTGTCAACCAGAAATCTTAAGTTAAGGATTCCATCGTCTAAGTTGGGACATAAGTACATTGGACCCTATAAAATCAGTAAAATTATAAGTGCCGTTGCTTGTCGTCTTCAACTGCCCAGAACTATGAGAATCCACCCTGTCTTTCATGTATCCCTACTAAAGGCTGCAACACCCAATACGTTTCCTGGACGTTCTTCTCCTTGCCCTGACCCAGTGCTAGTCGATGGTCAGGAAGAATTTGTGGTGGAAAGGATTCTAGATTCCAGGTTGTACAGAAATCAGTTACAATATTTGATTAAATGGCAGGGCTACCCAGTGGAGGACAACTCATGGGAACCAGTCAATAACGTTAATGCTCCTCGCTTGCTCCGCCAGTTTCATCAGAGGTACCCACACAAGCCTGGTCTGAGGTCATCCGGAGGTTGTCCCTAAGGGGGGAGTAATGTAAGGTTCTTTGTACATGTTTCTTGAAACTCAGTTTTTCCGTCAGCCATTTTGCTTTCTGTCTTGCTGCAGCTATCTTGCCCTCAGTCAATATGGAGTTTCCAGCTTTCATGTTCCCGCCCTGATTCTCTCCCTCTTGCTTCTTAAGCAGCCTCAGCTGAGCAATCAGTACTTCAGAATCAAGCCTGCAGTGAGCCTGTGACCTGACTCCTGGAAAACCTTGGACTTTGTACTCCAGCTATTTCCTACTGAGGAACTTTGGAACACTTGTGGACTCTGGAAACCTGCTATTTGATAAATCCACGTTTGCATGGAATTACGGTAACAGAGAAGAGATCCTGAACCTGTTGTGGAGAGTTATTGCTGAGCTTAAGTTACTCTGGCCTGCTGTGTCTCCTGCTTCTGTACCTGCAAACTGTGTGACCATTTTTGCCACTTGTATGAAGTAATACAAGTCCTTCTATATCAAACCTGTGTCTCATGTGTTTTCCTCGCACCCAAGCACAAGACGCTATATGAACTGTACACCATACATTACACAGTAGTCTTCTATGGAATCTAACCCCGCATGGCGTATCGCCACGCCCCCACTCCGGACTACCCACTTGGATATCTCCTTGTTGATTTTAATATGGGCCTTGTCAATTCTCTTAGTTGAACGGGACCCCCTCCAATTCCTTCTGGGTACCATATCAGACCACACTATTTTCATATTTGGGCATGTCCGCCCCAACCATCTCAGATCCTTTTTTATATTGGTAACCAATCCCTTTCCCGATCTACTTCCCAAGTCATTACCCCCACATGTAATGCTAAAATATCCGGGGCTCCCTCAAGGTACAGTGCGTGACAAAATTCGTGAAGCACCCGCCCCCACGTCAAACCTCTATACCCCTACTGTCTTGCGTCCGCCCTTCTGTCAGCCTGCCGCGCTCCCCAAAAAAACATAGGAAAGTCCTAGTATCCAGATCACAGTTGGCACTTGTCCTGTAATAAATACGAAGAGATTAGTGAGATCCCCCTTCTCCCTGGTGTGCCCTTCGCTCATATCCTCTGGGTCGGACGTAGGTTCTGTATTGATGTGAGTCCCATCGACCAATCCTCCTTATTACCTCCAGGCTGAGCCCTCCCACCGCTGCTTCGGTTGCAGCCCCAATGCGGAAAGAGTGGCTCGCATAATTGGCGGGGTCCACGCCAGCCCTCATCAGGCACGTTTGAAACACCTTAAGGAACTGGTACCTAGATAGAAAAGACCCGTCTTCATGACACAACAACGGCCCAGCTTGCCGTGGCCTGGTGGTTATGAATTCCGTAAAACACTTCACGGGACACATAACAGCCTCTCCTGCTTTGCCTATTAGCACCCTCTTTCCTTTACCCATCTGGTCTGTTTTTAATTTTCTAATCCACAATTCTAACCCTCTTTTTGTAACCATGATGTCCTCCGCTAAAATGCCTCCCGGTTTGGTTTTTCCTGGTGAAACCAATTCCCTATTCTCAATGCCTCAAAGAACGCCCGTGAGAAAGCCAATCTAAACAGGCCTATCTCGAAAGGTGACCTACCCACCGCCTCTAACTGACTGCCTAGGTTTTCCAATAGGCCGAAAGACACAGGCCGCCTGCTATCCTTCTGGCCCATTCCTCATCGAAAACCCTTTAAGGCCTGTACCACCAAAAAATTCTTTGTTAAGTCTGTTCTGTTCCTCAGTTTGAACCCAAAAGCTAACCCTCCCATTAATTGATTCAGCTTGGCCGTCGACCACTTAACCTCCGCTGCCTGCCTAACTCCCATCAGTAGCACTCCTATCTGCTCTACCTCTGTAAGGTGTTCTCTCCCTTGTCCCACCCACTCTTCGCATAGTCCCCATGCTCGTTGATATGATGCCCAAGTGCTGCTTGCTACTGAAGACCTGATTAGCGGCTCAGCCGCCCTGATACCACACTCCAAAGTCCGGGAGGGCAGGGTAAGCCCTGTTCTTCTGCTTCCGGGGCCAAGGCCCGAAAACGCTCCCACTAGAAACGAGAAAGGGCATCAGCTACTGAGTTAGATTCGCCAGGGACATGAGAAGCTGTAAAATGAGCGTTAATCGACAAACATTGTAACACAAGCTGACGCAACACCCTAATAACTGGCGGGGAGGAGGCGGTGATGTTGTTTACGGCCATTACCACTCCCATGTTGTCGCATTTAAACTGCAATTTTTTGTTTCTTAGACCCTCCTCCCATAGTGTAGCTGCGACTAGGATAGAAAAAATCTCCAGCAGGGCAATGTTCTTTACCAACCCAGACTGCACCCAATCATCTGGCCACCTGGCTGCGCACAATTGTCCCTGGAAGTATGCCCCGAACCCGTAGCTGCCCACTGCGTCCGTGTATAGGTCAATGTCCGAATTACAGCATACCCCTTCCATCATCAAGGATCGCCCGTTATACTTTTCTAGAAATGTCTGCCATACAGCCAGGTCCGCCTTATTGTCTGACGATAATCTTACATAGTGATGGGGCGACTTCACACCCACCGTTGCCATTGTTAGTCTCCTAGAGAAAACTCTGCCCATGGGCATGACCCGGCATGCAAAGTTCAAGCTACCCTGCAACGACAACCTCCCGCAGTCTCGGTTTTTTAACCTTCATTGCCCTGCCTATCTCCGCCTTCAGGGCCTCCACCTTTTCTTCTGGTATCCGACACTCCCAACGAATTGTATCGATCACGATCCCCAAGAAGGGGATGCAAGTCGCTGGCCCAACTGTCTTTTCGGGAGCTAACGGGACCCCAAACTCCCTTTGGATCAACTCCGAGCTTCTCAAGATGGTATTGCATACTTCTGGTTGCGCGGTGCCTACACACCAAAAATCATCTAGGTAATGAATCAACGAGCCCCACCCCGTTAAGTATTTTACTACCCATTCCAAAAATGTACTAAAGGCCTCAAACAGGGAGCACGACAAGGAGCACCCCATGGGTAGGCACCTGTCTACAAAATATTCCCCCTCCCAATAGCACCCGAGTAGATGTTGACCATCCGGATGTACCGGGAGCAACAGGAAGGCCGATTCCACATCAGTTCTAGCCATCATCGCCCCTTTGCCGCACTCTCTTACCCACTTCACTGCCTCGTCGAACGATGCGTATTGTACAGTACATAGCTCCGGGTCGATGCCGTCATTAACGGACTTGCCACGGGGGTAGGATAAATGATGGATCAGACGGTAATTGTTTGGTTCCTTCTTCGGGACAATGCCCAAGGGAGAAACCACCAAGTCTTGGACGAGTGGGAATTTAAAAGGTCCCGCCATTCGGCCCATCAGCACCTCCTTTCCTAGTTTCTCTTTCACAACCCCGGGGTGCTGGTAGCCCGAACTTAGATTTCTTAAATTCCGCAGCGTCTGGAACGCCGGGGAGGGGATGATAAACCCGTCTCTGAAGCCCTTGGCCAACAATTCCGCTCTTTGTCTATCAGGGTATCTATTTAGGTATGGGAGCATCGCGTGCAATCTGACCGGAGTTTGACCTTTGACCATAACCAGCTCCTCCCGCCCTGCCCCTGTACTTCCTTGGGCACCTGTTGGATCCGTGACCCTGTATTACAAGAGGCGCACAGGTGCCTGAATTTGCAGCCCTGTGCCAAATTTACATTGCCCTTCGTTAAATTGCCAACACAGCCCGTGTCTCTGCGGCCCGCCCCGGCTCTGCCAACTTCCTGATGTCTGACCCCTAATGTGTATCCTGCTTGGCCGGCATTACCGGCCCACCCGTGAAAAGAACTCCCATTTCTGCTGTTCATGGCCATAATATTAAGCCAGAGGCCAATATCTTTTTGGTCCCATTTAATGGATGGGCGAAGTGCCTTACGCTGCCTAAACTGCTTGTCATAGCGTAACCACGCCTGGCCCCCGTAAGCCCCGAAAGCTTCCGCAATGGAGTCCATATAGCAGAATAGCTGAGAGCAGATATCCGGCGCTTTTTCCCCAATGATACTGGCTAGAATTCGAAAAGCTCTGGACCAGTTTGAAAAAGTTTGAGGAACCGATAGATTCCGCCGCTCAGCTCCTTTTTTCCTCCTTCCTTTCTAGCGTTCGCCCTATCCATCGGTAGCAGCGAAAAAATGTCCACGAACTCGCCCTTCCAGATTTTTTCTTTTACCTCTCTTTTTAGATGGGCACCTAGTGGACCTGACAAACAAATGTACACCTCGCCCTGCGCCCTGTCATCTAACTAGTGGCTCTAGTCGTCCCCCACTGATGCTATTTCCGACCCGCTTATTAACCCTTCACTACTGCCCATGGCCCCTGGGGAAGTATAAGCACTCGTCCAAACTGCGATGTGTGGTGGCTCCTGCCAGTCTAAGCGGTCCATCCTGTCTCTCAAATTTGTTAACAGCGCCTTAATTTCCTCACCGTTAACCCCTGAGGACCCTTTGTTGCCAGATACACTATCCCCGTGTGGTCCCTGACCTCCCCCTCCCCCCTGCACTGGGTCTGCCTGGGAAGACAAGACATGGAGTCATAGTTACCAGGCCACGTGGGAGTCATAATCCCTCCGGCCGCTGGCATCCCAGAATTCCTTTCGTCGTCGTCATCGTCCTCTTCATCCCGGGACCAGAGGGCTGGAGGTTCTTGCCAAGGGCGCGCGTCCTCCGCGCTCCGGCCTGTCGATGGGCGAACGGTCCCGCGGCCCCCCCCTTCCGGCGCCCCGCAGCATGCTGTCCTCCTGGGTGACATGGCCCCCTCTCCCTACTGATCTATTGGGGGCCTTGGATCTATGGGGGCGCAATCTGTCCTGGGGCGGCGCTTCTTTCCACTACTTGCCACTGGATCACTAGAGGGGCTCCTGCCCCTGCGATGCTGCGTCCTGACAGGCATCTCCAGGGACAGCCTCTCTGGGGGCCTGCGGGCTGTTCTCCTGGTTCCCTCCTCCCCCCTGGCATATACATGGCCTGCCCTTCCTTTGCATTTATTCTCACAGGCGTTTTAATAGACAGCCTGTTTACCGGGGTCCTTTGTGAAGGACCCCGGAAGCAAGATGGCGGCGCCCTGCAATGCTGCTTCCCCGCGATGCTGTGGAGCCCTGGCTTTCTTTGATGGCGCAGGGTAGAGGGACACAGCGCGGCCGACGGCAGCAACCCCTACGCCCCCTGTCCCTCACTTTGGCGAGCCTGGCCTATCTGGCTCTCCCCCCTGCCACCTCCTGCAGGCCTGCGCTGCCGCCGGGTGGATTTGCTCTATGAGCACGCCGCCTCTGCCGGCCGGCGTGCCCCAGACCTGTGACCCACCACTGCCGCCCGCCTGCCCAGGGACCCCGGGCCTGATCTCCCCCGTTCCCCTTGCCGTCCCTGGCTGTCCCCGCCACCATCACCCCCCAGGATACCTTCAAAAAAACTATACAGCCATCCCGGAGGGTGAGAGCTGGCAGCCGCCTGGAGAGTACGTCCATCCTGGTAAGAGAAGGGGGGAAGCCTGGTGGTGTGGGAAGCTTGGGAGGGTGATGACCTAGCTGTCCGACGTCCTGGTCAAAGAGAAAGGTGTCCGGCCTCCCTGCGTCCTTTTGTTATCCCTGACCCCTCCTCTGTCCTTGTCACTTCCACCTTTACATTTTTCCCCTTTTTTCTTCCAGGTCACTTCCTCTCTGCCAGTGTCATGTCCGCCTCCCTCCAACCCCCTTCTGGGGTCTCGTCCTGCGTTACTCAACTGCCGTATGACAACCTGACGAACACTGCACGACTATGACAACCTAACACTGCACAACTCACGTATGACAACCTGACGAACATTACACAACTGCCGTATGACACCTGACGAACATACACAATGACTATGAACTAACACGACATTACTAACACCTACAACTCACAACTGACTTATGACAAACTACACTGCACAATTGACGTGACAACCTGACAACACTGCACAACTGACTTATGACAAACTAGCACTGCACAATTGACGGATGACAACCTGCACTGACGAACACTGACACAACCAATGACGTATGACAACCTAGCACTGCACAATGACGTATGACAACCTGACAACACTGCACAACTGACGTATAACAACCTGACGAACACTACACAACTGACGTATGACAACCTAACACTGCACAACTGACGTATGACAACCTGACGAACACTGCACAACTGACGTATAACAACCTGACGAACACTACACAACTGACGTATGACAACCTAACACTGCACAACTGACGTATGACAACCTGACGAACACTGCACAACTGACGTATAACAACCTGACGAACACTACACAACTGACGTATGACAACCTAACACTGCACAACTGACGTATGACAACCTAACACTGCACAACTGACGTATGACAACCTGACGAACACTACACAACTGACTTATGACAACCTAACACTACACAACTGACGTATGATAACCTAACACTACACAACTGACGTATGACAACGTAACACTGCACGACTGACGTATGACAACCTAACACTGCACAACTGACGTATGACAACCTGACGAACACTACACAACTGACTTATGACAACCTAACACTACACAACTGACGTATGACAACCTAACACTACACAACTGACGTATGACAACGTAACACTGCACAACTGACCTGACAACCTGACGAACACTACACAACTGACGTATGACAACCTAACACTGCACAACTGACGTATGACAACCTAACACTGCACAACTGACGTATGACAACCTGACGAACACTACACAACTGACGTATGACAACCTAACACTGCACAACTGACGTATGACAACCTAACACTGCACAACTGACGTATGACAACCTGACGAACACTACACAACTGACTTATGACAACCTAACACTACACAACTGACGTATGACAACCTAACACTACACAACTGACGTATGACAACGTAACACTGCACGAGTGACGTATGACAACCTAACACTGCACAACTGACGTATGACAACCTGACGAACACTACACAACTGACTTATGACAACCTAACACTACACAACTGACGTATGACAACCTAACACTACACAACTGACGTATGACAACGTAACACTGCACAACTGACCTGACAACCTGACGAACACTACACAACTGACGTATGACAACCTAACACTGCACAACTGACGTATGACAACATGACGAACACTACACAACTGACGTATGACAACCTAACACTGCACAACTGACGTATGACAACCTGACGAACACTGCACAACTGACGTATGACAACCTGACGAACACTACACAACTGACGTATGACAACCTGACGAACACTACACAACTGACGTATGACAACCTAATACTGCACAACTGACGTATGACAACCTGACGAAAACTACACAATTCAGGTATGCCACTACATTACATTATTCACATACCAGGAAACAGTACATCAGTTTCAAAAATGGGGGTCTTGTTGGGCATTTTCACTGTTTAGGCACAACAGGGGCTCTGCAAACGCGACATGACGTCCACAGACCATTCCATTTAAGTCTGCACTCCAAAATGTCACTCCTTCCCTTCCAAGCTCTGCCATGCGCTTAAACAATGGTGTTATCCCACATATTGGGTATCGGTGTACTCAGAACTAGTGTCACGATCGGCACACACGGAGCCCCGGGGGAACCACAGTTTATGATCCCACCGCTGCCACCAATATGTCAGGATCGGCACACACGGAGGCCCGGGGAACCACGATTTATGATCCCACCACTGCCACGAAATGTCATGTAAACACAGCAAATAAGTCTATTGACCTTACAATTTACTGCAGGGGCTTATCTAAATTATCCCACTGCTGCTACAATATACCACGAATTGCAGGGATTTATGTATATCCCACTTTGTAGTTCCGCTTTTGGACTCACAGCTGTCCGGCGCCCCCCTTATCCTCAGGTCAGTGAGGGAATTACACCTAGGATAATTAGTCGCCGGATGGGCCTGCTTGGATGTGTACTGGCTATTAGGCACGCTGCAGTGAGGGAATTATAACTACTCCTAGCCCCAGCCAGGCAATACACTTATAAAACCCGCTCAGTCACTGCCAGCTATACGCAAAGCCCAGAACACACTCTCGCTGCCACCAGCCTCTAGTTCTAGATTATAGGGCAGAGGCCACCCCAATTTAGTAGCGTAATTCACTTCAGGAACGTGCAAATTCGTTATAGAGCATAGAGACAAACTAGTAATTTTATATTTTACTCCAAAAAGAGAGGCAGTGTTTACAAAGTATAAAAAAGATTTTACAAGATGAGACAATTAAAGTATATACAATGCAGTTACAAATAAAAGGGGATTAAGGGAAGAAAATAAACTCACGTATTGCTAAGATCATCTTTGGCAAAATCATGCTGGGGGAGGAGCCAGACGTAGCAATGCATTGGAAAGTCTGCTGGCAGCAGATTCCCAGGCAAGAAAAGGGAGGCTAGGCTGGGGGACGTACTTATACCTCTGGGCTTTTGACATCACTAAAGGGGCTGGTTTACTGGCCCCCTCCCCTAGCTCAGAGTTAC
Source organism: Oophaga sylvatica (assembly GCA_033576555.1). Classification (NCBI taxonomy): domain Eukaryota; kingdom Metazoa; phylum Chordata; class Amphibia; order Anura; family Dendrobatidae; genus Oophaga; species Oophaga sylvatica. Next base: position 608,255,282 of record JARQOD010000003.1, on the reverse strand, counting down.
AGATTTGATTCTGAAAACTTATAACGATCATAACTTGGCTTGAGAACCTAGTAGAATCTCAGCAGAACCATCATTCACCTTATTCTGAAATTAGCTTCCTAATGAGTTCAAACTCAGACTATCTATTCACCGCGGTTCAGGAGAAATCCATTTCTCTGTTTCTGTTGGCGCTGGAACCGGGAAAAACACAGGCTAAATAGTCCAGTTGAAGAACATCTCGTACATGTAGTTTTTATTTTTCTATCACAATCTCACATTGCATTACGTCCGAATGAATAAATTCCCATTATATGCTATGGGACAGTCCCGCATGGTTTGAAGACAATGACATTCCTGAGGTGGGGGCAGGAGGAAGGAGTGAGTTGTAGTTTCAGGTTACAGGTAGTGAGTGAAAAGAAATTTGCAGGCTGGGACGGTGGAAAGGAGGGGGGTCGCTTGCCTCTGTGTAGTGGAAAGTTCTAGAAAAAGGGTAAGGAATGGAACTCATATTCCAGATTATCGTCACAACTTGCACAAAAACTTTTCGGGTCCAATTTCTCCTGTTACCTTTGTGAAAGTAAAAAAAAATGGGTCTTAGGTAACATTTTAATGAATTAAGTTAAATGTAAATTTTTCCTTTCACATTCCATTAATTGCTGTTAAGCACGTGAAGGGTTAAACTTTTGAATTTGGTTTTGAGCTCCTTGAGGGGTGCAATTTCTACGATGGTGTCACGTTTGGGTATTTTCTGTCATATAGACCCCTCAAAGTGACTTCAAATCTGACAAATGTGAGGGGGTCACTACAATAAATGGTTTTGTAAATTTTGTTGGAAAAATGAGAAATCACTGGTCAACTTTTTAGCCTTATACGATACGATACACTTTATTGATCCCGGGGGAAATTACAGATATTATAATGTCCTAACAAAAACAAATTTTGTGCTGATGTGAAGTAGACATGTGAGAAATATAATTTATTAACTATTTTGTGTGACATTTCTCTGTGATTTAAGGGCATGAAAATTCAAAGTTTAAAAATTGCAAAATTTTCTAAATATTCGCCAAATTTCAGTTTTTTTTTCACAAATAAATGCAAGTCATATCAAAGAAATTTTACCACGATCATTAAGTACAATATGTCACAAAAAACTCTCAATCACCGGGATCTGTTGAAGTGTTCCAGAGTTAAGATCTCAAAGTGACAGTGGTCAGAATTATACAAATTGGCCTGGTCATTGAAGGGCAAACCACCCTCAGGGGTAAAGGGGCTAAAACATTGTAGAAGTGAACTTCTCGGCTATCCTCAAATAAATCCAATCTCTTTTAGACAACTTCAACAAAGTCAATAGTTCTGGGTTAGGTAGTTAGTATCTGTAAGATGACGATGCTTCATGTTTTTAGATCTATCCCTCTAAATATGTCACTTTCCTGGACTCAAATTTCATATAGTCCAGTCAAAATACGAAAAAAAAAAACCTTTACCCTGAACAAATTCCAAGAAAGCGTTTTTTGTTGTTTTTTGGTAGTATTACATGTAGGGAAAAACATACTAAAAGTTTACCAAGATAGGGTTACCACAAAGGGTCCAAATGTGACGTCAAAGAATATGGCCTCCAAAGCTGTAAAATGTTAAATGCGACTCGCCTTTCAGTGTATATCATAATTCTTTTACAATTACTATTTTATTATTTAATGATTTATCTTCTATTCTTTTACAGAGCTGAGAATGATGGAAAGTCAAGAAACTTGCCCCTTATGCAGCCATGAAGTAGAAGATGACAGAGAAAGAGTGGTGATTGGTGCGAAAGGAGCTGAAGGGATCAATAAAGCAGTATTGAGAGGGCGTCAGCACTGTGGTAGCTGCTGGAGCAGTGGTGCACAAGAGACGTCGTATGAACTACATAAACAAGAAGCAAATAGACTTGCATAAGAAAGCTACTTCCGTTCATCGTTCACCTGCCAAGAGAGGTACACGGGTGTCTACTGGATCCTATGATAGCACGACGCAGTGTTTGTTCTGTGGACATGAAGTGGTGAAGACAAGATCTAGTAGTGATTTTGATAACTATAGCTTTGTTAAAACGGATGGATTTGTAAGGTCAATCTTGTCACATTTCAAACAGCGTAATGATGACTGGGCAATCACCATTCAAGGGAGAATCGCGTACTTTGGGAAGGACTTACATGCTGCAGACTGTCTGTATCATCGTTCATGTGACATTAACTTTAGGACAAATTACGGAATTCCTATGCGTCATGGTGGTGGATCTACTACAAGGAAACCACGGAAGGTAGGGAACATGGACCAAGAGCAAGCGTTCTTGAGAATGTGTGCATTTCTCGAGGACAACAATGAAGAGCAACTGACTGTCACAGATCTTGCAAAGAAAATGACGGCGTATCTTGTAGGAGGAGACAGTGCTGCCTATAGTAATAAATGGCTGAGGTATAGGCTGGAGGAGAGGTATGACGATTCGCTACTCATAGCAGAGTGTGAAGGGTTGCCTAACATTGTAAACGTTCCGTGAAAAGACCAGAATAATCCTGAGGGACTATTTCCGTAGTCAGGAAACGGATGTGTCAGTGTTGTGAATGTGCTAGAGATGGTTTCTGAGCAGAGGCTCCCTCTGGTGGTTACAGACAGTACAGAACCTTCCAGCGAGGAATGGCAATCTGGGATCACTGACTGGACTGATATAAGGGAGGTCCCCTCCCATGATGGTCGCCGGTGATCAATTGTTCTTGTCTCAATTGTGGTTCCTGGTTCATTTGGAAGTTTGCTGGAGTCTTGCATGCATCTGCTGCTTTCGGATATTTTCTGCTTTTCTTTTTGTGCTTGTTTTTTGCATAGTTTTCTGCACTTTTGTGGAGGTCAGCCAGGTCCCCTCCTGGGCCTGTGCTCCTCTCAGTTTATCTGTAGCCACTGTTATTTGTTCATTTGCTTTTTCCTGTTTTTTCAGTGGCTGCGGCTTGGTTTTGTTACACCAGAGATCTGATTTAGGTGGATGAGATCGTGTGATCTCAGGTTTTTTAGCAATCAGAAGTGTTGGTATTTTTAAGGGTTTTTGTTGGATTGCAGTCAGAATTCTTTCCTGTACTTTTCTGTCTAGACAGATTGGGCCCCAGCGTTTGCTCATTCTATTTTCTGTCTGTGTCCGTGCTTTCTTGTTGTATAATCACCATTACATGTTTGGGGGCTTCCTATTTTCTTTGGGGGTCTGCAATGAGGTATTCTACTCTCTGCAAACAAGTTGGTTCAGCCAAAATCTTTGTTACACCAGAACGACTGCCACCGACCTCCTCTGCAACGAAGTATCATGCCCTTCGGAGTTACCTCCAAGTGATGCTTTGGATGGACAATGGTGAGGCCATGGACACTACTGAATGGGGATGGAAATTGCAGAACAGTCTAGTTCCAGTGATGATGGATACTTCACCCGCGCCAGAAACACTTCTGAAAATAATTCACTGCAATTGTTCTCGTGGTTGTAGTACACTTCGGTGCACTTGCAAAAGACACGGACTTACCTGTTCACGGGTATGCAGGACCATGTCAAGAAGGGCATTGTGACAATATCAGTGTCTGATAATGAAAATAGTGACTATTGACCTGACACGCTTATTCAGTGATGAAGTAGGTCTTAAAATGCACTGTGTATTAATTCAATAATTTCTAGAAATGTAAATGTATGTCATGACGTCATTGATGACGTCATGACCTCGCCTGTCCATGTAGTTAGTATAAAAATTTGTATAAAAATTGTTATATGAAAATATATAGTATACAAAATGCAAACTCTTCTGTAACCACAAGCTACAGCTTTGAAATAGGGAAACACGGATTTTGGTAAGAACTTACCGGTAAAATCCTTTTCAGCGAAGGAAGGGAGGGAGACACAGGAATTCATTACTGATGGGTAGGCGGAGCCCCAGACCAGGATGACAACTCAGATCAAAAGCGTGTTGACTGGCTGGCTCCTCCAGCTCGGGCTCCTCCTACTCAGCTCCTTCAGTCGTACCAAAGCTTTAGGGAAGAACCAAGATCACCAGCGGAGCAACATAACCCCTTCTGAAGGAACTTCAGAGAAAAACACAAGAATACAGGTTATGTATGCAAAGTAAGCCAAAAACCACAGAGTTCCAGGTACTACTCACTGAACCTGACTACTGCGATGAACTGGCGATGCTGGAACAGAGCCTTAGCGCGCTGACCTCAGCCCAGATAATCGCTTATCAGATAAGGGTCACGCTGCATCTGAAAACATCAACACACTTCTGCCTTGGGGGGTGCTGTGTCTCCCTCCCTTCCTTCGCTGAAAAGGATTTTACCGGTAAGTTCTTACCAAAATCCGTGTTTCAGCTGCAGATGGAAGGGAGGGAGACACAGGAATTCATTACTGATGGGACGTCCCAAAGCAGTTCAAAAAATAAGGGTGGGAAAAAACCAACAAAAGGCAGAAACCCAACAACCTTAACAAAAAAGCGCAACCAGCGCCAAACACAAGTTCATCTAGAACTTTAAACTACAGCTGCCTGCAGAACCCTACGTCCGAGGGCTGCATCAGCGGAAGCACTGACGTCCACCTTATAAAATTTTGTAAACGTGTGGACAGAGCGCCAAGTTGCCGCCCGGCAAAGCTGCACTGCCGATGCACCTTGATGAAAGGCCCACGATGAAGCCACAGCTCTCGTGGAATGGGCTCGAATCTTAATCGGGCAAGATTCACCCTGAAGACGGTAAGCTTCCAAAATAGCTGACCGGATCCAACGAGCTATAGAATCCTTGGAAGCTCGTTGACCATGCCGACGACCAGCTGGAACCACAAATAGGGAGTCCGTCTTACGAAAACCTTGAGTAACAGATAGATAAAACTTCAAGGCCCGCACTAAATCCAATGTGTGCAAAGCTCGCTCTTTCGCATTCTTCGGATCCGGGCAGAATGAAGGCAACACAATATCCTGGTTAACATGAAATTGTGACACCACTTTAGGTAAAAAAATCACCCCGTGTGCGAAGCACCACACGATCCGGAAAAAGTTCCAGAAAAGGAGACGAACAAGAAAGAGCTGCCAACTCAGAAACTCTCCTCAAAGAGGTGACTGCTACAAGGAAAGCCACCTTCCAAGAAAGTAAAGAAAGGCTAGCAGAACCCATAGGCTCAAAAGGTTTATGCTGAAGAACCTCCAAAACAAGGTTGAGCCGCCAAGGAGACACGGGTGCCTTCCGCGGCGGAAACTTACGAGCTATACCGCGGAAAAAGGAGAGCACGTCCCTATTCGAAGCGATGGTTCTCCGGAACAATAAGGACAGAGCAGAAATCTGACCTTTCAGGGTGCTGACTGCCAAACCCTTGTCTAACCCATGCTGCAGAAAAGCCAACAAGTTGGGAATGGAAAATTTTCTCGGGTTCCGAGAGGACCCCAAGCACCACGAAAAGAAGGTTTCCCAAGTTTTGTGGTAAATCCTAGTAGTAGCCGGACTTCTTGCAGCACGAAGAGTAGCAATGACCTCGGCTGAAAAACCTCTACGGGTTAAGATTTCGGTCTCAAGAGCCACGCCGTCAAACGCAGGGACATCAAGTCCGGATGACAAACGGGCCCCTGAGTCAACAAGTCCGGTTGAAGAGGAAGTGGAAAAGGAGGTGCCGCCAACAGCGACATTATTGTCGAGAACCACACCCTTCTTGGCCAATCTGGAGCTATCAAAATAGCTGGAATTCTCTCTAGCCTGATCCGACGCAGTACTAGAGGAAGTAAGGATATCGGTGGGAATACATAGATCAGCTCGAACTGATCCCATTGAGCCACTAGAGCATCCACCGCCACAGCCTTCGGGTCCTGGTATCTGGACATGAACGTCGGTAACTTGGCATTGGACCTGGATGCCATCAAATCCACTTGGGGAGTTCCCCAACGAGAGCACAGTAGTGCAAAAACTTCCGGGTGAAGGCTCCATTCCCCAGGATCCATCTTCCTGCGACTGAGAAAGTCCGCTGTAATATTCTGAACCCCTGGAATGTGAATCGCCGAAATGGCTGGTACACTGGCCTCGGCCCAAATCAGAATTCGGGACACCTCTACCATGAGTCTGGAACTCCTTGTCCCGCCTTGGTGATTGATATATGCGACAGCCGTCGCATTGTCTGTCTGTACTCGGACTGGCAGACCGCTCAAAGGGACCGTCCAATGTTGGAGGCAAAGGAAAATCGCCCTCAATTCCAGGATGTTGATCGGAAGAACAGACTCTTCCGATGACCATACCCCCTGAATCCATAGATTGTTCCAAACACCCCCCCAGCCCGTCAAGCTGGCATCGGTGGTTATGACTGACCACTTCGGAGGGAGGAAGGACTTCCCCAGGGAAAATGCCCCTGGACGTAACCACCATCCTAGAGAATCCCGCACCGCGCAAGAAATGGTGACACTGCAATCCAGCGACTGCGACCGTTCCATCGACTCAAGATGAACCTTTGGAGAGTCCTGGAATGGAACTGGGCAAAAGGAATTGCCTCCATGGACGCCACCATCAGTCCCAGAAGACGCATACACTTCCGTAGGGACATTGCTGTCGAGGATTTCATAATCTGCACATGTCGAAGAAGACATGACTGTTTGTCTGGCGGTAGAGAAACTACCGACCGAATCGTGTCGAGATGCATCCCCAAAAAGAGGATTGCCCTCGATGGTTCCAGAAACGACTTCTCCCAATTGATCAGCCAACCGAAGTCCTTCAGAAGCTGAAGAGACAAATCTCGAGCCGTCACTGCCTCCTCTTCCGAGGAAGCCACTATCAAAAGATCGTCCAGATAAGGAAGAATCGTAATCCCCTGTTTTCGAAGGATTGCCATGAGGGGCGCCAAAATTTTTGTAAAGACTCTGGGCGCTGAGGCTAAGCCGAAAGGGAGAGCCACGAACTGATAGTGATCCTGTCCTATGACAAACCGAAGAAAACGCTGATGAGCCTTTCCGATGGGAACATGCAAATAGGCGTCGCGAATGTCGATTGACACCAGAAAATCGTTCTGTGACAGAGCTGCTACAACGGAGCGAAGTGACTCCATGCGAAATTTCCGGGCGTGGACATGCCGGTTTAATCGCTTGAGATCCAGAATCGGGCAAAATTTGTTCTCCTTTTTGGGAACTACGAAAAGGTTGGAATAAAAACCTTTTCCTCGGTCCTCTGACGGGACCGGTATTACTACACCCTTTTGTAGCAGAAAATCGACCTCTCGCTGTAAAGCGACAAAAAGCTCGGGTTCTGACGGAACGCGAGACTGACAAAAAACATTTGTGGGTCGAGAAGAAAACTCTATGAAATAGCCTGCCGACACTACCCGCGTTACCCAGGAATCTGGAACGCGAGCCATCCAAGTTGCCTTGAAATGAAGCAGGCGACCCCCCACTCGAGAGTCCTCGAGTGGACCCCTGGCGTCAATCTGACTTGGCGGGCTTCTTGTCAGATTCCCGCTTGTCCTGGCGGAAATTCTGCTTCCAGGGAGTACGGGTTTTCTGAGAGGACTTCTTTCCTGAGAAAGAAGAACGACCCGATCCCCACGAGGAGTGACTAGATCGTCCTCGGCCCCGAAAGGACCGCCGACCGCTATAGCCACCAGGCTTACTGGATACCGAAGCCATGGCCCTACGCTGTGGCAATGCTGCTTCCTTCGCCTTAGCCTTGGAAATCAGCTCTGTGAGGTCGGATCCAAAAAGGAGGCCACCCTTGTAAGGTAAAGCCAATAAACCATGTTTGGAAACTGCGTCCCCGGCCCACTGTCTGAGCCATAAAGCTCTTCTGACTGTGACCGCTGAAGCTTGCGCTTTGGCCAGCAGGGATGCCGTATCCAGACGGCATCAAAGATATAACAGACTGCAGTTTCTAACAATTCGTAAGTTTCCCGTATATCAGGTAACGGAGATCCATTCTGCAACTCCGTCTTTAAACGTGCCAACCAGCCTAGAGAAGCTCTAGCAGCACACATGGATCCTAGCACCGCTCGGAATCCATGACCCGCAGCCTCATAGCTTGCTTTTGCCGCCATTTCCGTTTTTCTGTCCAACGGCTCCTGCAAACTCGCTTTCCCCTTAACAGGGAGTAGTGAGGATTTACTAAGCTGAGATAAAGACACATCCACTTCAGGCGCAGAAGTCCAATTATCCTTTAACTCCGCAGAGCAAGGATAAAGTGCATCAAAGAAATGCGTTCCGTGAAAACGCTTATCTGGACACAGACGTTCCTCTTCTATTACACTATTAAGCTCCTTCAGAGCTGGTAATGTTGTACGCGAAGTACGGGACTCCTGGAACATACGTGCTGATTTACCAGGACGACTAGTTACCTCCTCCGGTAACTGTAACATCTCTCTCATGGCTTCAATAAGCCTCCGTACGCTTCGCCATAGAAGAACGCCCCTGCGTCGTCCGCATCTGAATCGGATAATTCACCATCCGAATCTAAAGGGGAACTCTGTCCAAAATCAGATACATCTGACTCGCTCCGTGCAGAGGCCGGTAACGGCCTGCGTCGCTTCCTCTGAGAGGAATTAGCAGACACATATTGACCTAAAAGGTCAGACAAGCTGTTAATCGAGCGAGCGATATCATCCAATTTTGCACCACTGTCGAGCGCAGCGCTAGACGCTGTTGAGGTCTGCGTATCTGATTGCCGCAGTGGTACTGGGACATGGTCCGCGGCTTCTGAACTCTGTTCAGACATGCTTCACCTGTATTTGCAGGTCAAAGCGGTAGTACCAGCAAAAAATATGCGGTCTTTTTTTTTTTTTAACGCTGAAGGGTTAACGCTCCCTCAGGAAGGGTTACCCCAGCGGCATTCAGTCAAAGAACGCTGACAGAAATAACCCTCAGAAGGGTTAATGTTGCAATCTCTCCACAATATAGATATACTGTGTGAGCCCAGCTAAATTTCAAGTCTCTAATGAGACTGCAGCTGCAGGATAGTGATCGCTGCGCTGCGGGGTGAGGAATCAGCACTCACCCAGCTGGCCGTGGTGTCTATGAGGAGAGGAGCTGTCTGAGGAGCCCAGGAGCCTGTGTAATGGCCACCACAGTGATGGGAGATGGAGAAGCGCCAGAGCGCGCGTCTTCCTGCTCATAAGACCGGGAATCGATAGGCCACGCCCCCCGCCAGCTCAAATATTGAGCGCGAACTCCCTCGCTCCTGCTCCCTCTCTGTCCTGCAGGTATCTGCCTGCGGACAAAAGTTCACCACATCTACATGTAACAGCGCTGTCACCGCAGCGCTGAAGCATACTGATATACATGTAATAGCGCTGCCACTCAGACGCTAAAACACTCACACATAATTATAATAAAAAATTTCTGTGGAGTACTCACCAGCTTAGCGCCACAGGGATCCCTGAGGATTTGTGGCGCTTGTGCCCATGCTTCCCCCCAGGGCGAGGAACGCAGTGACCGCACGTGTGGTTTGCGTCCCCGCCAGGGAAGCCATCCTCATCCCCCAGGGCCGGCAAGATTCTGCAGGGACCATAGTGTAAATACAGATCCGCCGAGGGAGAGGTTGGGGTACAGCAGCGCTGGTACCCCTGAGACCTCTAGACCAACTGGTGATCCAAGTCTCTTGTCCGAATATAAAATAATAAAATCTTCTGAGGAGCTGCATTAGCAGCGACCATCCTCTGAGACCTCAAATCTTAGACTGAAGGAGCTGAGTAGGAGGAGCCCGAGCTGGAGAAGCCAGCCAGTCAGCACGCTTTTGATCTGAGGTGTCATCCTGGTCTGGGGCTCCGCCTACCCATCAGTAATGAATTCCTGTGTCTCCCTCCCTTCCATCTGCAGCTGAAATATTCGTTATTTTTAGTGAGATGGCTGTCATCGTCTTATGACGTCATAGTTAGGACCTTTGTGGTGATCAATTTTTGGAAAACTTTTAATATGTTGTTCCCCACATATAATAGTAATAAAAAAAATCATAAAACGCTTTCTTGGAATTTGTTCCGGGTCAAACCGTATTTTGACTGGACTAATAAGCAACATTCCAATTGTATTTGGCAAAACAAACCTCCTAAAACATCTAAATTTCTCCTCTTTAGAGGCACCCTAACCCTAAGTCTCCCCAATATCCAGGACTACTATGAATTTAACATTATCCTTCAACGCAGAAATAAACCAAATTGGGTCTCCTAGGAAGAAGAAATGTTCGGAAACGCTTCTCTGATATTTCTTATATTGATTTGACTTCTCCCTCTCTTTACCTGAACAACTAACATTGAAATCTACAGTCATTCAACGGAGAAAACTGTACACAATGACATCGAATAATATGGCAACATATCCATTGGAAAGGATTCCTATTACCATCTTCCAAATTTTTCCATTTGAAAAATGGATGAAATTGGGGATCAAAACAGCTACTTTTTTGGGAAAAAATAAGGATATTATAAAATTTCAAGCTCTAAAAATCTCTCATGGTCTCCCCGATGAGAAACTACTAAATTTACTTGGTCTCAGAACATAAATAAAGAACAAGTTTACATTACCACTCTCCCTAGCGGAAGCTATTAGTACACTATTGGTCAATATTACAACAGACTCAATCTGGAGTATGAAAAATATATGCACCTTCCTGAACTCTGATTTGGAATCTAATAAATCTAAATCCATGATTAAATGGGAATCAGAGTTAAATCAAAAATTTTCCTTATAGAGCTCAGAATCACATATATTTAATATAAACGCCAACATTCTTGAGAACCATTTAAAAATACTTTTATGATGGCATGTTACAGCTGTCAGGCCTTAGGAAGCCTTCTCAGATCTGGACAGCGAGGCCGTCTCATTCAGATCTTCTGGCCTTTCCTGACATTAAAACTTCTCTGACAAGAGATAAATGCATTATCGAATACGGTAGAGAAAGACAGTGTCCATCCACTTCTCCCCAAATTCACCTTCTTTCTCTTGATGCAGATTTGCTTCCTACAGAAAATAGATACATAATTATATATTTTTGCAGTTACCAAAATGCTGATTGCAGCCAAATGGAAATCATCTGTTCTCCGTGTGATACTTGGCACCGACAATCGCTGTTCACACTTTTGAATTCGCATTTGCTCTTGTAACTCTCCAAATATGAGGTCTTCATGGAACCTTTCCTTTAAATGCGGATTACCATGTCCTTGATAAAACTCGATTGTTAACAAGTACGATTTTTTTTTAATACATATTCCAAACTTCCTATGAGGAATGTTTTATTCTGTTTTTTTTTCAGATGAATCTTTTCCGTTTCTTTCCTTTTCCATCTCCCTCTTTTCCAGTTTATTTTTATTCCTCCCTTCTTTTCCTTGCTCTTTCTTTCCTCCTTTCTCTCTCCCCTTCTTTCCTCCCTCTTTACACCTGACTTTTTTTCTTGTTTTTCCCTTCCCTTAATTAGGGTGACAATTTACATTGTTATTAGTGTTCATTTGTATTTCTCATTATAGATGTTTATTATGTTTTCCCCGTTATATGTTAAAAATCCCCACAATAAAAGTTAAAAAACTAGCCGTGAGCTTAAAAAACAAACTATAATTCCTCTTATTAACCCCAATAATCAATAACCATTTACATAATGGTCAGCACAATAATGAAACAAAAAGGAACCATCTACGAAGGTCATTCCTCACCCCTCTACCAACAGATTATAAGCGTCTAATCACCAATGACCCCACACTGATCACTCTGCCCTCTGTTCCTTCTCACTCCTCAACAGCAGCAGGGAGGAGCTTGCACTGCGTGGCGGTCCTGATACTCAATAGCAGCAGGGAGGTGCTTGCACTGCGTGGCGGTCCTGATACTCAACAGCAGCAGGGAGGAGCTTGCACTGCATGGCAGTCCTGATACTCAACAGCAGCAGGGAGGAGCTTGTACTACGTGGCGGTCCTGATACTCAACAGCAGCAGGGAGGAGCTTGCACTGCGTGGCGGTCCTGATACTCAACAGCAGCAGGGAGGAGCTTGCACTACGTGGCGGTCCTGATACTCAACAGCAGCAGGGAGGAGCTTGCACTGCGGTCCTGATACTCAACAGCAGCAGGTGAGGAGCTTGCACTACATGGCGGTCCTGGTAGTCAGCAGCAGGGAGGAGCTTGCACTACGTGTCGGTCCTGATACTCAATAGCAGCAAGGAGAAGCTTGCACTGCGTGGCAGTCCTGATACTCAACAGCAGCAGGGAGGAGCTTGCACTGCGTGGCGATCCTGATACTCAACAGCAGCAGGGAGGAGCTTGCACTACGTGGCGATCCTGATACTCAACAGCAGCAGGGAGGTGCTTGGCACTGCGTGGCGGTCCTGATACTCAACAGCAGCAGCTTGCACTGCGTGGCAGTCCTGATACTCAACAGCAGCAGGGAGGAGCTTGCACTGCATGGCGTCCTGATACTCAACAGCAGCAGGGAGGAGCTTGCAGTGCGTGGCAGTCCTGATACTCAACAGCAGCAGGGAGGAGCTTGCACTGCGTGTCGGTCCTGATACTCAGCAGCAGCAGGGAGGAGCTTGCACTGCGTGGCGGTCCTGATACTCAACAGCAGCAGGGAGGAGCTTGCACTGCGTGGCGGTCCTGATACTCAACAGCAGCAGGGAGGAGCTTGCACTGCGTGGCGGTCCTGATACTCAACAGCAGCAGGTAAGAGCTTGCACTGCATGGCGGTCTTGATACTCAACAGCAGCAGGGAGGAGCTTGCACTGCGTGGCGGTCCTGATACTCAACAGCAGCAGGGAGGAGCTTGCACAGCGTGGCGTTCCTGATACTGAACAGCAGCAGGGAGCAGCTTGCACTGCGTGGCGTTCCTGATACTGAACAGCAGCAGGGAGCAGCTTGCACTGCGTGGCGGTCCAGCTGATCGAAAGCAGCAGGAAGGAGCTTGCACTGCGTGGCGGTCCAGCTGACCGAAAGCAGCAGGTAGGAGCTTGCACTGCGTGGCGGTCCTGCTGATCGAAAGCAGCAGGGAGGAACTTGCACTGCGTGGCGGTCCAGCTGATCGACAGCAGCAGGGAAGAACTTGCACTTCGTGGCGGTCCATCTGATCGAAAGCAGCAGGGAGGAGCTTGCACTGCGTGGCGGTCCAGCTGATCGACAGCAGCAGGGAGGAACTTGCACTGCGTGGCGGTCTAGCTGATCGACAGCAGCAGGGAGGAGCTTGCACTGCGTGGCGGTCCTGATACTCAACAGCAGCAGGTAAGAGCTTGCACTGCATGGCGGTCTTGATACTCAACAGCAGCAGGGAGGAGCTTGCACTGCGTGGCGGTCCTGATACTCAACAGCAGCAGGGAGGAGCTTGCACAGCGTGGCGTTCCTGATACTGAACAGCAGCAGGGAGCAGCTTGCACTGCGTGGCGGTCCAGCTGATCGAAAGCAGCAGGAAGGAGCTTGCACTGCGTGGCGGTCCAGCTGACCGAAAGCAGCAGGTAGGAGCTTGCACTGCGTGGCGGTCCTGCTGATCGAAAGCAGCAGGGAGGAACTTGCACTGCGTGGCGGTCCAGCTGATCGACAGCAGCAGGGAAGAACTTGCACTTCGTGGCGGTCCATCTGATCGAAAGCAGCAGGGAGGAGCTTGCACTGCGTGGCGGTCCAGCTGATCGACAGCAGCAGGGAGGAACTTGCACTGCGTGGCGGTCTAGCTGATCGACAGCAGCAGGGAGGAACTTGCACTGCGTGGTGGTCCAGCTGATCGACAGCAGCAGGGAAGAACTTGCACTTCGTGGCGGTCCATCTGATCGAAAGCAGCAGGGAGGAGCTTGCACTGCGTGGCGGTCCAGCTGATCGACAGCAGCAGGGAGGAACTTGCACTGCTTGGTGGTCCAGCTGATCGAAAGCAGCAGGAAGGAGCTTGCTCTGCGTGGCGGTCCAGCTGATCGAAAGCAGCAGGGAGGAGCTTGCACTGCGTGGCGGTCCAGCTGATCGACAGCAGCAGGGAGGAACTTGCACTGCGTGGCGGTCCAGCTGATCGACAGCAGCAGGGAGGAACTTGCACTGCGTGGCGGTCCAGCTGATCGACAGCAGCAGGGAGGAACTTGCACTGTGTGGCGGTCCAGCTGATCGACAGCAGCAGGGAGGAGCTTGCACTGCATGGCGGTCCAGCTGATCGAAAGCAGCAGGGAGGAGCTTGCACTGTGTGGCGGTCCAGCTGATCGAAAGCAGCAGGGAGGAGCTTGCACTGCGTGGCGGTCCAGCTCTCACTGCTCAAGTGGCACATCACTTAGCTGCATTTGAAGAACTCTCAGACATTGATGGCTGCAGTCCCGCAAACGCGTGGAAACAGCTTCTCGGAAACTCCACCTAGATATGCAATACAAGGCTGGGGACTAGTGACAATGCGGATTCGATCCAATACGTAGGTGATAAATGTCGTTTGTACAACAACACTTTCAGGCTTCTCCTTAGATAAGTGACTTTATAAATACGATATTGTGGATGAGGCCCAGCGACATGCTGGTAGTCTCCACCTGACCAGACCTCAGAGGCTGGGACAACGAGCAGTGAGAAATTGAGCTGCGCTCTCGGCCGCTGCGCCCATGACTTATACTCCTCCACCCAGATGTCGGAAATGGCTTTTATTGTGTACAGAAGGAAAACTGAATTTAAGACCAGTCCTGAACTTCAGGGTAAAAATGTTTGATAAAAAGCAAAAAAAAAAAATCTCTAAAGACGAGTCCAATACATGTGAGCGGTGCTGGCAGCTCCACAACGGATGCGGCTGGAAATAAATATTGTATCTATGGAATCCTCTCCTCCTTCCATCAAACCCCAGTTCTTATCCTCCAGGTCACCAGCGTTGTGGATTACACGTATCAGGAAGAGTTCTTTCACTGTGTTTGGTAACTGGCCATACTGTACCCTGGTGGGTTCTGTATCACTGGTGGCCCCTGTGTGGGAGGAGGGGGTGGAGCATTGAAGCCTCCCATCCATGTAGGCGATTGGGACTGTCTGTAATAGAAGAATAGCCGATGAGTAGTGACAAAAGCCCCTACTGTAGTGTCACCCATCATCACCGCGGCATGTCACTTACTCTACTCCAAAGCTTTGCTGGTTCCACGCTTGCCCATACATGCCGTATGACGGTACTTGCCAACCATTGGTGACATACTGCCCGTACTGCGGAGGACTGCCGTACATGTGGCTCCACTGACCCCACTGACCATAGTCCATCTAGAAGAGATGCAAGATGTTACAAAGCCAGAGACAATACCAGGACTGAGCTCCAGACACATACACAAATCTCGCAAACTCAAATTTGCCAAGAGTGGGAAAGTGAAACAAGAACATCAAGAAAAGCCAAAAAGAACATGGTCCCTTCTTCCACCATGTGTTCAGGCCTCATGTGCACAATGTCAGAAGAACGGTCCCCACAACACCATGGCCAGAATTAGTTTCTTACTTGCTGGAAGTTTTTTGTCATGTCTGGCGTCTCTTTTCCCCAGTAACACTTCACTACATGACCCTCTATGGTTGTCCCATTCACAGATACAATGGCGTGAGCGGCACTGTCATGGCTGGAAAACCTAAAGACCAGGAAGAGTATAGTGATTATGTGTGGTGACCTCAGAGGACGGCCTACATCAGGGGATGGCTGCGGCACAGAGGAGGCTTCCTTATAAACTCACCTAATGAAGGAATAGCCTTTCTCAGGGAAAACTCGAATCTCCATTATCTGACCAAACACTCCAAACGTCTGTCGCATGAGCTGATCTGTAAGAGACGTGAGAAGAATGATAACCCAAACAGTCATGAAGTAACGAACTGTGGACATTTCCAGCAGCACAAGAAGAAAAGGGAAAAAAACCAAGACAGCGCCACCGATTCACGCTGCACCCCAAACGTCAGGACTGCCACATGCATGGACTCGCCTGTTAGACCGGAGCCGATGCCGCCACAATACACCGTGCAGTTTTTTGGGCTGGATTGATTGACGACATCTTCGAAGCGCAACTGTTTTGATGTATCTGATGTGAGAGAAGAGTCTGCATATTAATGGTCAGCTTTACGTCTCTCACTAACGAGGCTGATGGAGGCAGGACCATGACACTCACTTTCCTGTGTGCTTTTTGGTGCTGGGGGTTTGCGCGTTGCCCAGTTGGTTCTTATTTGTCGCCCTCCCAACCACTGACCTCCCATGTGGACGATGGCGTTTTCTGCATCCTGAGAGAAAGTACGGATGAGCTCACATATTTAGAGAGACAAGCCATGTGAACAACCTCCACTTACCAGCTTGTTGTAGAAGGACACAAAGCCGTAGCCCTTGGACTTTCCCGTTGCCATATCCTTTACGACCCTGGCGTCTCTGCAAGAAGAGAGCATGGACTGATGAGATAAAGGAAGCAGAGAGAGACCATGGTGTAAATCATCAATGCAGATCTAGAGGATCACACACACTGTCTGCTGGAGACGGCCCTGCGGCTTCATGGCTAGCCTCTATCTACCATGGCTAGCTCCCTGGCCGGCCGGCCACGGTCTACATTCTGGCTACAGCACACAGCCCTAGTAATAACAGGAATAGACATGCATCCTAGCAGTTACTCGACATCAGAAACGCTCTGTCTACACTAGGCAGCACTCAGTCCTGGTCACCATGCACTCACTAATATCAATGGCTGCAGAATATAGCAAATATCAAAATTGAAAAAAGAGGAAAAAGTAGGAATTAAAAGGCATACATGGCCTGTTAACAGATCGCTTTATTTTTCTTGCTCAATTCTTTACCACCATTTTGGAGTTTGGGCAGCTGTAAATTTTGAAAAATTGACATTTTCAGAAAATTTAAGAAAGGTGAATAATACTATAGAACAATAACTTCAGCACACCAGTACAAAACAGCAAAACGTACACAGAGATGTATGTGTAAAATCAATCTGCACTGAAGAGAGAATGTGAGAGATAGAAACGGAGATAATAGAAAGGAGAATAAAAAAATCTACAACTGAGTCCAGTGTGCACAGATCCTTGCTGAAAGCCTTCAAGATTCTGTCCATCTACCAGCAATTCTGCAAAATAATCAGAATGCTATTCAGTTTAATGGCGAGCGGGAGTGAGGAAAGACTTACACCCGCTAATCAGTCCGACTTACCAAGCAGCATTTCCCAGATACTCGCTGTCTCCAGCACATGGACAGAACTGGAGGCAGCAGCTGAGCACCGGTGAGCGGTGTCAGTGCGAGCAGCCACCACCAGAGATCCCAGGCACCGCAGGCAGCAAAGTCGGCCATTTACCTCCTATACACAGCGCCATGGAGAAACCACCAACCCCCAATCCTTCCCGACTATGAGCAATGAGTGGTGGCTAAAGGTCGCAACACAAAATGTGGTGGGAAAAGGGCCCCGGCCGGGGCAGAGCATCGGTAGGACACGGCCAGTGTGCCCCGCAGAGAGGACGAGCACATCAGGCGCCAAAGAAGCCTCCAATCACAGGTCACGAGAAACGCATCGAATCATGAAAGGACGCGGAGAGCAGCGACAGCAGCCACAGGCCGGCCACAAAATACTTACGATATTTTACCAAATGGAGCAAAAGCAGATTTTATGTCTTCTGTGGTGATTTCTGGGCTCAGATCTCCAACAAAAACATGAAAGTGATCTGTAAGGAAAGCGCATCATGTTACTCGTCTGCAGACGTCCCAGCTCTCCACCAGTACAATGCGGGGTCTACACAGGACGCGGTGCCAGGTGACATACACGGGGGCTTCATGGCCAACTTCAGAAACGAGCCTGAGGGCAAGAAGAGAGCCGCCGAACTCCAGCCCCCCGCAGAAACACCCGTAAAATTTAGATAAATGAGAGAGAATACCAAGAGAGGCCGCCTAACCAGCACCGGATGTGAAAATGCTAGCGCCCAGCCTCTTAACCCCTTCTCTGCTGGAGGGGCCTGCAACAAAAAGGGATTAATAGCAGCATCGCACAGTCACGTGGCAGACAAGAGTGGAGAGAGCGCAGGCAGGGTCAGCAGGGGGCGCCAATACTTACTGGACGTGTCCTTCTTCTGGCTGCTCGGAGTCGTGGCCCAATTCACCTTCACTTCCTGCAGGAACATGAGACTCATCAGAGGCCGCCCGAGAACACAAAAAGCACACATGAAAGTATGTGCCCCCCACATCCGACGCGGGGTCTCTGTCCTCATCTACATCCATAGACATTAATATGGGAAAAGTATGTGCCCCCCACATCCACCTCCGGGGCTTCTCTGTCCTCATCTACATCCATAGACATTAATATGGAGGAAAGTATGTGCCCCCACATCCACCTCCGGGGGCTTCTCTGTCCTCATCTACATCCATAGACATTAATATGGAGAAAGTATGTGCCCCCACATCCCCTCGGGCTTCTCTGTCCTCATCTACATCCTAGACATTAATATGGAAAGTATGTGCCCCCACACCCCTCCGGGGCTTCTCTGTCTCATCTACACATAGACATTAATATGGGAAAGTAGTGCCCCATCCCTCGGGGTTCTTGTCTTCCTCATGCTTATTGGAAGAGTCCCCACTCTCCTCGGGCTTTCTCTCATCCATAGACATTAATATGGAGAAAGTATGTGCCCCCACTCCCCTCGGGGCTTCTCTGTCCTATCTAATCATAGACATTAATATGGGAAAGATGTGCCCCCACATCTCCTCCGGGGGCTTCTCTTCCTCTCTACATCATAGACATTAATATGGGAAAGTATGGCCCCCACATCCCTCCGGGGTTCTCTGTCCTCATCTACATCCATAGACATTAATATGGGAAAGTATGTGCCCCCCCATCCCCTCCGGGGTTCTCTGTCCTCATCTACATCCATAGACATAATATGGGAAAGTATGTGCCCCACATCACCTCCGGGGGTTCTCTGTCTCATCACATCCATAGAATTATATGAAGTATGTGCCCCCCATCCCCTCGGGGGCTTCTCTTCCTCATTACATCATAGACTTAATATGGAGAAGTATGTGCCCACATCCCTCGGGGGCTTCTCTGTCCTCATCTAATCCATAGACTTAATATGGAAGTATGGCCCCCCACATCCCTCGGGGGTTCTTTCCTCATCTACATCCATAGACATTAATATGAGAAAGTATGTGCCCCCACTCCCCTCGGGGTTCTCTGTCCTCATCTACATCCATAGACATTAATTGGAAAGTATGGCCCCACATCCACTCCGGGCTCTCTGTCCTCATTACATCCTAGACATTATATGGAAAGTATGTGCCCCCACATCCCCTCGGGGCTTCTCTGTCCTCATCTAATCCATAGACTTATATGGAGAAAGTATGTGCCCCCACATCCCCTCGGGCTTCTCTGTCCTCATCTACATCCATAACTTAATATGGGAAAGTATGTGCCCACATCCCTCGGGGTCTCTGTCCTATCTACATCCATAGACATAATATGGGAAATATGTGCCCCCACATCCCCTCGGGGGTTCTTGTCCTCATCTACATCATAGACATTAATATGGGAAAGTATGTGCCCCCCACATCCCCTCGGGGGCTTCTCTGTCCTCATCACATCCATAGACATTAATATGGGAAGATGTGCCCCCACATCCTCCGGGGGCTTTTTCTATCTAATCCTAGACTTATATGGGAAAGTATGTGCCCCCTCCCTCCGGGTCTCTGTCTCTCTAATCTAGACATTAATATGGAAGTATGTGCCCACATCACCTCCGGGCTTCTCTGTCTCATCTACATCCTAGAATTATATGGAAGTATGTGCCCACACCCTCGGGGGCTTCCTGTCCACAATCCATAGACTTAATTGGAAGTATGTGCCCCCTCCACTCGGTCTTGTCCTCATCTACATCCATAGACATTAATAGGGAAGTATGTCCCCATCCTCGGGCTCTCTGTCCTCATTCATCCATAGACATTAATATGGAAAAGTATGTGCCCCCACATCCCTCCGGGGGCTTCTCTGTCCTCATTACATCATAGACATTATATGGAGAAGTATGTGCCCCCCACATCCTCTGGGGCTTCTCTGTCCTCATCTACATCCATAGACATTAATATGGGAAAGTATGTGCCCCCCACATCTACCTCCGGGGGCTTCTCTGTCCTCATCTACATCCATAGACATTAATATGGGGAAAGTATGTGCCCCCCACATCCACCTCCGGGGGCTTCTCTGTCCTCATCTACATCCATAGACATTAATATGGAGAAAGTATGTGCCCCCCACATCCACCTCCGGGGGCTTCTCTGTCCTCATCTATATCCATAGACATTAATATGGAGAAAGTATGTGCCCCCCACATCCACCTCCGGGGGTCTCTGTCCTCATCTACATCCATAGACATTAATATGGGAAAGTATGTGCCCCCCACATCTACCTCCGGGGGCTTCTCTGTCCTCATCTACATCCATAGACATTAATATGGAGAAAGTATGTGCCCCCCACATCCACCTCCGGGGCTCTCTGTCCTCATCTACATCCATAGACATTAATATGGGAAAGTATGTGCCCCCCACATCCACCTCCGGGGGCTTCTCTGTCCTCATCTACATCCATAGACATTAATATGGAGAAAGTATGTGCCCCCCACATCCTCCTCCGGGGGCTTCTCTGTCCTCATCTACATCCATAGACATTAATATGGAGAAAGTATGTGCCCCCCACATCCACCTCCGGGGGCTTCTCTGTCCTCATCTACATCCATAGACATTAATATGGAGAAAGTATGTGCCCCCACATCCTCCTCCGGGGCTTCTCTATCCTCATCTACATCCATAGACATTAATATGGAGAAAGTATGTGCCCCCCACATCCACCTCCGGGGGCTTCTCTGTCCTCATCTACATCCATAGACATTAATATGGGAAAGTATGTGCCCCCCACATCCTCCTCCGGGGGCTTCTCTGTCCTCATCTACATCCATAGACATTAATATGGAGAAAGTATGTGCCCCCCACATCACCTCCGGGGGCTTCTCTGTCCTCATCTACATCCATAGACATTAATATGGGGAAAGTATGTGCCCCCACATCCACCTCCGGGGGCTTCTCTGTCCTCATCTACATCCATAGACATTAATATGGAGAAAGTATGTGCCCCCCACATCCACCTCCGGGGGCTTCTCTGTCCTCATCTACATACATAGACATTAATATGGAGAAAGTATGTGCCCCCCACATCCACCTCCGGGGGCTTCTCTGTCCCATCTACATCCATAGACATTAATATGGAGGAAAGTATGTGCCCCCCACATCCACCTCTGGGGGCTTCTCTGTCCTCATCTACATCCATAGACATTAATATGGAGAAAGTATGTGCCCCCCACATCCACCTCCGGGGACTTCTCTGTCCTCATCTACATCCATAGACATTAATATGGAGAAAGTATGTGCCCCCCACATCCTCCTCCGGGGGCTTCTCTGTCCTCATCTACATCCATAGACATTAATATGGAGAAAGTATGTGCCCCCCACATCCTCCTCCGGGGGCTTCTCTGTCCTCATCTACATCCATAGACATTAATATGGGGAAAGTATGTGCCCCCCCACATCCACCTTCGGGGGCTTCTCTGTCCTCATCTACATCCATAGTCATTAACCCCTTCACCCTCAAGGGTGGTTTGCATGTTAATGACGGGCCAATTTTTACATTTCTGACCACTGTCTCTTTATGAGGTAATAACTCTGGAGCTTCAACGGATCTTTGTGATTCTGAGATTGTTTTCTCGAGACATATTGTACTTCATGATAATGGTAAAATTTCTTCTATATAACTTGCGTTTATTTATGAAAACAATGGAAATATGGCAAAAATTTTGCAATTTTCAAACTTTGAATTTTTATTCCCTTAAATCAGTCATATTGCAGAAAACAGTTACTAAATAACATTTCCCACATGTCAACTTTACATCAGCACAATTTTGGAACCAACATTTTTTTTTGTTAGGAAATTTTAAGTGTTAAAATTGACCAGCGATTTCTCATTTTTACAACAAAATTTACAAAGCCATTTTTTTTAGGGACCACCTCTCATTTGAAGTCACTTTGAGGGGTCTATATGGCAGAAAATACCCAAAAGTGACACCATTCTAAAAACTGCACCCCTCAAGGTACTCAAAACCACATTCAAGAAGTTTATTAACCCTTCAGGTGCTTTACAGGAGCTGAAGCAACGTGGAAGGAAAAAAATGAACATTTAACTTTTAGTCACAAAAATGATCTTTTACAAACAATTTTTTTATTTTAACAAGGGTAAAAGGAGAAAATGGACAGATAAAGTTGTTGTGCAATTTCTCCTGAGTACGCCAATACCCCATATGTGGGGGAAAACCACTGTCTGGGCGAACGGCAGAGCTCGGAAGGGAAGGAGCGCCGTTTGACTTTTTCAAACCAAAATTGGCTGGAATTG
This sequence comes from Oophaga sylvatica, assembly GCA_033576555.1. Taxonomy (NCBI): domain Eukaryota; kingdom Metazoa; phylum Chordata; class Amphibia; order Anura; family Dendrobatidae; genus Oophaga; species Oophaga sylvatica. The sequence continues at coordinate 608,232,963 of JARQOD010000003.1, read as the reverse complement.
AGATTGGACGCCATGTCGCGTTTGGAGAGCCCCTGATGTGCCTAAACAGTGGAAACCCCCACAAGTGTCCCCATTTTAGAAACTAGACCCCCTAAGGAACTTCTCTAGATCTGTGGTGACCACTTTGAACCCCAAGTGCTTCACACAAGTTTATAACGTAGAGCCGTAAAATTAAAAAATCATATTTTTTCCACAAAAATTCTCTTTTCACCCCAATTTTTATTTTCCCAAGGGTAACAAGACCCCAAAAGTTATTGTGCAATTTGTCTTGAGCATGCTGATACCCCATACGTGGGGGTATACCACTGTTTGGGTGCATGGCAGAGCTTGGAAGGAAAGGAGCGCCGTTTGACTTTTTCAACACAGAATTGGCTGTATGCCATGTCGTGTTCGGAGAGCCCCTGATGTGCCTAAACAGTGGAAACCCCCCACAAATGACGCTATTTTGGAAACTAGACACCTCAAGGAACTTATCTAGATGTGTGGTGAGAACTTTGAACCCCCAGGTGTTTAACTAAAGTTTTTAACACAGAGCCGTGAAAATAAAAAATCATTTTTTTCACTCAAAAAATGATTGTTTAGCTCGCAATTTTTTATTTTTACAAGGGTAACAGGAGAAATTGGACCCCAAAAGTTGATGTCCAGTTTGTCCTGAGTATGCTGGTACCCCAAATGTGAGGGGGAACCACTGTTTGGGCACACATCGGGGCTCGGAAGGGAAGTAGTGACTTTTTGAAATGCAGACTTTGATGGAATGGTCTGCGGGTGTCATGTCGCGTTTGGAGAGCCCCTGATGTGCCTAAACAGTATAAATCCCGACAAGTAAGTGACCCAATTTTGGAAACTAGACCCCCCGAAGGAGCTTATCTAGATGTGTGAACTCCCAAGTGCTTCACAGAAGTTTATAACAGAGCCGTGAAAATAAAAAATCATTTGTTTTCCACAAAAATAATTTTTTAGCCCCCAATTTTTTTATTTTCCCAAGGGTAACAGGAGAAATAAGACCCAAAAGCTGTTGTGCAATTTTTCCTGAGTACGCTGATGCCTCATATGTTGGGGTAAACCACTGTTAGGGCACACGTCAGGGCTTGGAAGGGAGGGAGCATCGTTTGAATTTTTGAACGTAAAATTGGCTGGAATCAATGGTGGCGCCATGTCGCGTTTGAGGAGCCCCTGATGTGCCTAAACAGTGGAAACCCCTCAATTGTAACTCCAACCCTAACCACAACACACCCCTAACCACAACTCTAACCCTAACCCCAACACACCCCTAACCCTAATCCCAACCCTAACGGAAAAATAAAAATAAATATTTTTTCTTTATTTTATTATTTGTCCCTACCTATGGGGGTGATGAAGAGGGGGTTTATTTACTATTTTTTTTTATTTTGATCACTGTGATAGGGCATATCATGGTGATCAAAATGTACCTGGAGTGAACGAATGAATCTGCCGGCCGATTCGGCGGGCGCACTGCGCATGCGCCCGCCATTTTGGAAGATGGCGGCGCCCATCACCGAAGATGGCGGGACACTGGGAGGGACATTGGGCCACGGAAAGTACAAAAAGGGTAAGGGGGGGGGGAAATCGGAGGGAGGGGGGGAGCGGAGAGAAGGGGAGGGGAAGCAGATAATGACGGCGGCGGCAGATCGCCCCGTCAGTCGGGGAGGCGGGGGGTTCAGATCAGTGTCTCCAGCCATGGCCGATGCTATTTCAGCATCGGCCATGTCTGGATTGTAATACTTCACCAAGTTTCATTGGTGAAATATTACTATCACTCTGATTGGCTGTTGAAAGTGAAACAGCCAATCAGAGCGATCGTAGCGACGGGGGGCAAATCCATCCCCCGGGGGGAAGCACAAAGCCTCCTGTGCCTGCGGGTCGGGTTACCTTTCAGTGACCCCGATCACCCGACCCGCAGGTACGCAATCCTGCCATGACGCATACGCTGCGTCACAGGTCGGATGGCACAGGATTTCATGACACATACGCTGCGTCACAGGTCGGGAAGGGGTTAAGGGCATAAAAATAAAAAGTTTGAAAATTGCAAAATTTTCAAAATTTTGGCCAATTTTCCGTATTTTTTTTTTAGAAATAAATGCAAGTTATATCGAAGAAATTTTACCACTAACGTGAAGTACAATATGTCACGAAAAAACAATGTCAGATTTGCCAAGATCCGTTGAAGCGTTCCAGAGTTATAACCTCATAAAGGGACAGTGGTCAGAATTGTAAAAATTGGCCCGGTCATTAACGTGCAAACAACCCTCGGGGGTAAAGGGGTTAAAATACGGATTTTTGTGTTACTCACCGTAAAATCCTTTTCTCCGAGACGCTCATTGGGGGACACAAGACTGTGGGTGTATGCTACTGCCGCTAGGAGGCTGACACTAAGTAAACATAAAAAAAAAGGTTAGCTCCTCCTGCGCCGTATACACCTCAGCACTGGCCGCAGGCAAAACCAGTTTAGTGCAAAAAGCAGTAAGAGGCTAAAAAGTAAATCAGTGTAAACACAGGTACAATATATCCAGAAGTAAATCCACTGACACAGACCCAAAAAATAGAATTAACTCCAAAACGAAGCCATCCGGCTATTAGGGAGGGTGCTGTGTCCCCCAATGAGCGTCTCGGAGAAAAGGATTTTACGGTGAGTAACACAAAAATCCGTATTTCTCCTTCGTCTCATTGGGGGACACAAGACTGTGGGACGTCCCAAAGCAGTCCCTTGGGTGGGAAACCGACTCCACAGTGTAATTTACAACCAGGCATTGCCTATAGGTGCGCTACCGCGCCCTGAAGAATCCTCCTACCCAGACTTGCATCTGCTGAAGCCTGAGTATGGACATTATAATGTTTGGAAAAAGTATGCAGACTGGACCAGGTTGCCGCCTTACAAACCTGTTCCGCCGAAGCCTGATGCCGAAGAGCCCAGGAGGCACCCACCGCTCTGGTGGAGTGAGCCCTGATTCCTGCGGGAACCACCGCGCCTCTGATGCGGTAGGCCTCCTGAATGGTTAACCGTATCCATCTAGCCAAAGTTGACCTAGATGCAGCGAGTCCCTTCCTGCGACCTTCGGGAAGGATAAACAGTGTGTCCGTCTGCCGAAAGGATGCCGTCCGAGATACATATCTCCTGAGTGCTCTCACCAGATCCAGCGTATGGAGAGCCTTCTCCACCCGATGCGTCGGAGCTGGGCAAACTGAGGGCAAAACAATGTCCTCATTGATATGAAATGAGGACACGACTTTAGGCAAAAAAGGTGGTGTTGGCTTGAGCACTACCTTATCGTGATGAAAAAGTAAGTACGGAGCTCGGCAAGATAGTGCTGCCAGCTCCGAAACCCGCCTTATGGATGTTATGGCTACCAAAAACACCACCTTCCAGGAAAGGTATGTCAGGGAAACCTCCTGAAGAGGCTCAAATGGAGATTCCTGCAGAACTCCCAGAACAAGATTGAGATCCCAAACGTCTAAGGGAGCCCTGTAGGGGGGCACTATATGGACAACCCCTTGAATAAAGGTCTTAACCTGTAAATTAGTAGCGATTTTACGCTGAAAAAGAACCGACAAGGCTGATATCTGTCGTCTAAGAGTACTTGGCGCTAGGCCTGAATCTAGGCCCGCTTGGAGAAATGACAGAATGTTGGGAATCGAAAACTGAAGGGGGGAATAACCATGTTCCCTGCACCATGTAAAAAAGACCTTCCAAGTATGGTGGTAGATACGAGCCGAGGCGGGTTTTCGGGCACTAGCCATTGTGGCGGCGACCTTCTTGGAGAATCCAGCCCTGGTCAGGATCCAAGATTCAACGGCCAGGCCGTCAAACACAGGACCGCTGAGTTCTGGTGGTTAACTGGGCCCTGGGAGAGAAGGTCCGCGCGTTCTGGCAGACACCAGGGTGCGTCGGCGAGCAACTGTACCAGCTCTGCGTACCATGAGCGACGCGGCCAATCCGGAGCGATTAATATCGCTGGGACCCCCTCTAACCTGATCTTTCTGATCACCCTTGGGAGCAGAGCTATCGGTGGAAACAAATATGGAAGATGAAACCGATTCCACGGTAGAACCAGGGCGTCCACCGCAATTGCCTGCGGATCCCGGTACCGGGAGACGAAGTTGGGCACCTTGGCGTTTATCCTGGAGGCCATCAGGTCCACATCTGGGGTTCCCCAGCGTAGGCATATCTGCTGAAAGACATCAGGATGTAGCGACCATTCCCCTGACGCTATACCCTGACGGCTGAGGAAATCCGCTGCCCAGTTCTCCTCGCCCGGAATGTGGACCGCCGATATCACAGAGTGACTTCTTTCTGCCCAGGTCAGAATATGTTTTACCTCGTGCATGGCCGCCCTGCTGCGGGTACCTCCCTGATGATTTATGTATGCCACCGCCGTGGCATTGTCCGATTGTATTCGGACAGGGCGGCCAGCCAGATGATGGTGAAAATGCCTCAGAGCCAGCCGAACAGCTCGAATCTCTAAAATATTGATCGGGAGGGTCGATTCCTGCCGAGACCAAGCCCCCTGGGTTGTGTAGTGACTAAACACTGCTCCCCATCCGAGAAGGCTGGCGTCCGTTGTGACTATCAGCCAATGGACTGGGGGAAAATATCGCCCCTGTTGAAGCGTGGTGCTTTTTGTCCACCACGTGTCTGTCTGACCTGCAGGGACAGACGGCACCGAAATTTGAGAGACTGAGGGCTCCCGTCCCATACTGCCAAGAGTGCATGCTGAAGGGGGCGGAGATGAAACTGGGCAAACGGAATGGCCTCGATTGCTGCCACCATCCTTCCTAGGACCCTCATGCAAAACCGGATGGTGTGAGGAATCGGTTGGCGAAGGATCCGTACCTCCTGACAGAGAACTAGGGCCTTGTCCCGAGGAAGGATTATCAACCCTTGAGCGGTGTCGAAAATCATCCCTAAAAAGGTGATCTTCCGAGATGGCACGGGAGATGATTTTTTCAGATTCACCAGCCACCCCAGGCGAGCAAGGGTGTCTAGCGTAATGCTGACACTTTCCTCGCAGGCTTGAAAAGACGGACCCTTGACGAGGAGATCGTCTAAGTATGGCAAGATGACTATCCCCCGGGAGTGCAGAATGGACACAACAGCAGCCATAACCTTTGTGAACACCCTGGGGGCTGTGGCTAGCCCGAAGGGCAAGGCTGCGAACTGAAAGTGAAGGTTGCTGATGGCAAACCGAAGAAACCTCTGATGAGGAGGGAATATGGGGATGTGAAGATAGGCAACCTGGATGTCTATTGACGCTAGAAATTCCCCCTTTTCCATGGCTGCAATGACCGAGCGGAGAGACTCCATTCGGAAATGTCAAATTCTGACAAACCGGTTCAGACGTTTTAGGTCCAGAATGGGCCTTACAGTGCGGTCCTTCTTGGGTACTATGAACAGGTTGGAATAGAACCCCTGACCTCTTTCGACCTCTGGTACAGGAACAATGACCCCGCTGCGCCAAAGAGATTCGACCGCCTTGAATAAGGCGTGAACCTGGGATTCTTCTTTGGGAAGACGCGAGGGAAAAAAAACGATTTGAGGGAAGGCTGATAAACTCTATCTTGTACCCCGAGGAGACTAACTCCCTGACCCACTCGTCGTGAGTAACCGATAGCCAGGTGGGGCGAAACCAGAGTAGGCGGCCGCCTACTCTGGATAAATTGACCGGATCCTGCCTCCAGTCATCCAACCCGGGTTGCGAAAGGCCCTAAACCGAGGCTGAAGCTATCGGCGAAAGGGCTGTCTAATTTTCTGCTGAGGAAGGAAACTGCTTTTCCCTCCTGTCGCATCAGATATGAGCTGATCCAGTCTCTCGCCAAATAACCGGCCGCTCTGATACGGTAAGGACGTAAGTGATTTTTTTTGAGGTTGAGTCCGCTCGCCAAGTCCTCAACCACAAGGATCTCCTAATAGCAATCGCATTAGCCGCAGCTAGTGCTGCGCAATTTGCCGCATCCATGGAAGCATTAATTAAAAAGTCTCCTGCAAGAGCTATCTGATTAGAGATCTCAATTACCTCTGACGGCACCTCAATACCGTGGAGAGCTCTATTTAGCGACTCCGACCAGGATATCATGGCCTTAGCAACCCAAGTCGCTGCAAAAGAAGGAGAGAGAGCAGAGCCTGATGCCTCAAAGACCGAGCGAGCCAAGCTTTCAATCAGACGATCCGTTGGATCTTTGATCGAGGAACCGTTGGGAAGGGAGAGGAGCGTCTTAAGACGCCAAACGCGACACAGGAGGGTCGACCGCAGGAGATTCCGCCCACTTCTTAAGAAGTTCAGGAGCAAAAGTATATCTGGTATTGAGGGCCTTTTGTCCTGCGAAGCGCTTGTCCGGCTTTTCCCGGTGGCGCTGCACTAGGTCCTCAAACTCAGGATAAGCACCAAAAACCTTATGAGTTTGCCTGGCTCGTTTGAAGGACACCTTATGACCAGAGGCCAAGGTGGATTCATCATCTACCCCCAGGGTTTGATTGACTGCTTCAATTAGACTGTCAATTGTCTCCTGACAATTTGGTGCCTCTAGATTGAGGGACCCTTCGGAATCGGAATCCGAACTTTGATCACTCGCCTCCAAAGGTGAGGGAGAGCGAGAAACGGAACTGATAGATGCCGAGGCCCTGGACGGCATAGGCGACGCAGTGTGGGTTCGCTTCCCCTGCATCTGCCTGGTGAGAGCGCGGCCCCTGCAGGCCGGAGGTTCCTGAGACATGGCCAAGACGGGTGAACCACTGTCCCTGCTCCTATCGGGAGCTTGAAGGGACTCGATTGCTCTTGTTAATGACACCACAGATTGGGACAGAGACAGGGCCCATTCCGGGGGACCTGACGCACTGGGCTCAGCTGTAGGTGAGGGCTCCTGAGCACGTTCGGAGTCACAGGCTTCGCAGACCCGATTAACCTGGGCATGCGGAAAAGGGGACCTACAGGCAATGCAAGCGGTATACAGCACCGTGTGAGTTTTAGCCCTTCTGGACATACTGGATCTGACACAGAGTCTTTCCTGTCGCAATGATTTGGATGTGGCGGTGCGGGGGGCGGCGGATCGGAGCGCAGAGGAACGCAGCGAAGCGGAGCAACCAGGCTGGAGGTAGTAGCACTTACCCCAGTCCTGTATGCCCGGACGTCTTTTAACGGCGTGTAGTGGCGAAAAAGAGACGACGGAGGCCCCAGACTTTCAAAAAAAGCGCTCTCCTTTCAGGGAGGCGTGCCTAAAATAGCCGAGCCTCAGCGAGAGGAGTCGCGAGGTCCGGCCTAGCGCCGGCCGAAGCCGGGGACTAAATTTCTGGCCGCGGCCTAGCGCCGGCCGAAGCCACGGCCTAAATTTTCGGCGGTGGCCGCCAGGAGTCGGGGGGCGGGCCCGCCGGGAGGTGTCGCTGCCCGGGGCGGAGCCTGAGACTGCGGCCTACCTTCCGGCCGAAGCCGGGCGCTAAATTACTGGCCGCGGCCTAGTCTCCGGCCGAAGCCGGGGACTACATTTCCGCCCGAGGCCTAGCGCCGGCCGAAGTCGGGGGCTAAATTTTCGGCGGCGGCCGCCCAGGAGTCGGGGGGCGGGTCGCCGGAAGATGATGCACCCTTAGGGGGCGTGGCTCAAGCCGGGGACTCGCCTGTTCCTGGTTGAAGCCAGGCTGAATCCTCGACCACCTCTCAGACGCCGGCTCCTTCGCTCCAGCTTCTTCCGGCCCCCCTCCACGACCGTCTGTACCGCGGTTTTAAAGGTGGGTTTAGGGGAATCGAGTTCTCCCATCCGTCTCCCAGTCTTACTTGCAGAATATTCCTTTGTTCAGCAGAGATGTCATCAGATTAGAGGGGGGCTTGCAGAAAAAAAGGGGACGGTGCAGGCACCCTAACTCCTTCACCCCTTCAGGGGATGAGGAGAGGGACTGTCCGCCTCCTTGCAGCACCGCAGTCTAGCATTGGTGGTGCAGTGGGGGCCGCACGGACTACCTCCTGCCTCTGTACAGCCTAGGGTTTCAATACTCTAGGGTGGTCAGGGCTGAGTCCGGCATTTGTGTCCCACGTTGCGGGAAAGGATACGTGGAGGCGACACTCCACGTGCTCGCCCGTTGATGCTTTGGGGAGATCGGACCCCTTCAAAAGGGTCCGTTGCCCCTATCTCGTCTTCGTGGGAAAAAAAAAAAAATGGTCTGGAAGAAACCAGACGTGTGCCTCCATCAGACACTAAGCATGAACTGGGTTTGCCTGCGGCCAGTGCTGAGGTGTATACGGCGGAGGAGGAGCTAACCTTTTTTTTTATGTTTACTTAGTGTCAGCCTCCTAGCGGCAGTAGCATACACCCACAGTCTTGTGTTCCCCAATGAGACTAAGGAGAAAATAGTTTGTAGCATATTGTGTGTTATAGAGGCCTGATCCACATGCAAGCATTTCTTTTTTCTGTGACTAACACGATACAGCACGTCATATTTCAGCTTTGTATTTACTGTCGATGAAATTCAGCTGTTTGCAGAGGTGGTGCAGAGTGTAAAATCTAATTTTTTCTTGCTAATACTGTTCTCCTGCCACACTATCTGAGCAACATGACTGGGAAAAAGCGAGGCCGTGGTGCAAGGGGAATTAGGCTTGGTGTTCATGGCATACGTGGTAATGCTAGTGAAAGCACTAGTGAAGCAACGTCACATCCTATGCAAAGACAACTGACAACTTCTGTTACTGGACAGGCTACACCGCTACCTTTCTTTGGCGGCCGCACAGCGGTACGCCTTGTTGATGAGGCCCAGAAAGAGCATGTACTCGAGTGGATGGCAAGTGCAGCTTCAAGTGGTATCTCCTCCTCCTCAACATCACACCCAGTACAGTCCAGAGGTGGCACCCAAATTCCCCTTGCTTCCCCCGTGTCCCAACTATCCAACCGTTCACCTGACTGTACGGAGCCACAAATGGGTGACTCTGAAGAGCTGTTCACACATGCTATGCCATGATCATCAGAAGTGTACTCAAAAGCTTCACAGAGTCAAGAGAAGGAAATCTCCACCAATGCCCAAATTTTTTTTTAGCTTGGATCCGGGGCAGGAAGTACGGTCCCAACAGCATCCTGACCTTCGTCATCAGACATTAACCCCTGGGGAGGGAGGTGATCCTGATGAGACTCAGATATCTGAGGCTCACGCAAACTGTAATGTGCTGTCAGGGCAAGAAGAGGAGGAGGGTGACTCCAACGGCGAGGAATGTGATAACAGAGGATGATGATGAGGTGCTCAATCCCAGTTGGCGTGAACATAGAGGCACACAGTTGAGTAGGTCATCTGAGGAGGAGGAAGACGAGGAGGTTACGTTGCACCATCCGTCGCAGACACGTATTGATGCAGTCACGACGAGCGATGCATCCTCAGCCACAACTGTGCCTGTGACCAGCAGCATCCGCAGATCTGCAGCTCGCAGGGGTGGCAAGGGTTGCCTAGCCTGGGCCTTTTTCGACACTACAAATGATGAGCCAACTCACGTAATCTGCCAACTGTGCAAAAAAAAAAAAAACTGAGTTGAGGCAGAAAGTGCAATAATTTGACTACTACATGTATGAACCTTCACATGCGCAATCAACATTCTTTAGCGTGGGAATCCCACTGCACAAAAATGCAGACCAGCGGACATCAACCACCATCAGCTGCCCAATCAATCGCCACTGCTGCTTCTTCCTCCTCCTCTGTCACCATGCCGACTATTGAGACGCAGGTCTTTGACCGCAGAACCTTGGGTTCTTCACCCGATCGACTCACTCTGACTGAGAGGCTGCCTTCAGTTGTAACGGATGAGGACATGCCTGCTGTTTTTGACCGATCTCAGAGAACGATCACACCACAAGTTTCTCAATCCACCGTAACATCTCCGCCTGTACTTCTCTCACGGTCCAGCAGTTTGTCCGGCTAACTGTACTCCGCTCTCTCAGCACTGCAGCCAGCCCACCGTTACGCAGTTGTAGTCACCGAAAAGATTGTTTCCTCCTATGCATGACAAAGCTAAGAGGTTGAACTCCACCATCTACAATTTGTTGGCCACGGAAATGCTGCCTTTCCGCCTGGTGGATACCGACGGTTTCTGAAAGCTGATGGCCGTCTCAGTCCCCCAGTACCAATTACCCGGTCGCCATTACTTTTCAAAAAAAGCTGTGTCTGCGCTACACCAGCATGTAGCAGACAACATCACCCGTTCCTTGACAAAATCTCTGTCTGCCAGGGTGCATTTCACCACAGACATTTGGACGAGTAAGCATGGCCAAGGGCGTTACATCTCGCTGACTGGGTACTGGGTGACTGGTGGCTGTGGGGACAGGCGCTGCTCCACAAGTCTTGGCATCCCTAAGGCTTGCAGGACAAACCTCTACATTTAAAACTTCCTCCCCTGCTTCTGCCTCCTCTATGGCCTTCCACCTGTGCCCTCAACCTCTGCCTTCACGAGACACGCGTTTCAACAGTGCAGAGCGAATCCCCACCACCTCTGTACTGCACAGCCAGGGCTCACCGCAATCAGGCAGTCTTAAAATTGATATGCCTTGGGGATCGCAGTCATACAGCTGAAGAGTTGTGGACAGCTCTCCAGGCTGAATTTGATCAATGGCTGTCTCTGCTGAACCTGCATCCAGGGAAGAACGTGTCCGAAAATGGTGCAAACCTGGTGGCGGCCTTACAGCGAGGCTAGCTCACACATGTGCCTTGCATGGCTCATGTCCTCAACCTGCTGGTACAGTGTTTTCTCCCCCACTATCCTCTCCTGGGTGAGCTGCTCCAGAATGCACGTAAGCTGTGTGCTCATTACTGCCGTTTGCACCCCTCTGCTTATCGACATGCATCGATACAGAGGTCTTTGTCCATGCCAGTTAACAGGTTGATATGCGATGTGCAGACATGATGAAATTCCATTCTGCACATGTTGCAGCGGCTGTGGCAGCAGTAACGAGCCCTCACGCAGTATGTCATGTCGTATAGCCTGGGACAACATATTGCGGACGAAGCGTACATCACGTTTACAGAGTGGGCACAGATTAAGGACCTCTGCACCCTTCTGCGCAGTTTTGAAATGGTTAATAAGATGGTTAGCGCTGATGACGCCATCCAGGGCCGGCGTCAGCACCCGGCACAGGCAAGTGCCGGGGCCCTGAGCAGGCGGGGGGGCCCCACTCGCCGTCTGGCACCCCCCTCCTTTAGCGGAGGAGAGCGGTGTCAGCGCCGCCACTGGGCCCCCCCCCCCCGCTTGCTCAGGGCCCCGGCATCAGATGGCACAATACTTACCTCTCCCGTGCCTCCGCTGCCGCAGCTCCGGGCTCCAGGGGGCGCCGGCGCTTCCTCTCACAGGAGGCCGCTGAATGACGTCATCATTCAGCGGCCGGCTGTGACAGAGAGCGCGGACGCTGGACGGGTAAGACGTGTGTGTGTTTCTCTGTGTGTGTGTGTCTGTGTGTATGTAGTGCGGTGCTTTGTGTATGTGTGTGTATGTATGTGAGAGAGTGCTTGTGTGCTGTCTGTGTGTGATGATGGGCAGGCATTGATGATGATGATGGGGAGAAGATGATGATAATGGGCAGGCATTGATGATAATGGGCAGGCATTGATGATGGGGAGAAGATGATGATTGGCAGGCATTGATGATAATGGGGAGGCCATGATGATGATGATGGGCAGGCATTGATGATGATGGGGAGGAGATGATGATGATGATGGGCAGGCATTGATGATAATGGGAGGCCATGATGATGATGATGGGCAGGCATTGATGATAATGGGGAGGCCATGATGATGATGGGGAGACAATGATGATGATAAGGAGGCAATGATGATGATGAGGAGGAAATCATGATGATAATGGGGAGTCTTTCCACAGCGCCCTTTCCTGAGCCGTAAAAGTGCAGAACGCAGTACAGCGCAGAGGAGAGCTCCATATTTTGTATGGAGCATTATATGGGGACCAGTATCCTGTATGGAGCATTATATGGGGACCAGTATCCTGTATGGAGCATTATATTGGGTCCAGTATTCTGTATGGAGCATTATTTTGGGTCCAGTATTCTGTATGGAGCATTATATGAGGGGTGACATCCTGCATGGGGTATTATATGGGTGATGAGGGGAGACTGTGGTGCCCATAATATTGTATGGAGGACTGTACTGTCCAGTCTGTTCTGTGCGCTGTGAGGATTTGGCGGTTTTTGAGCTATTGTACAATTTACAATAGGCATCAGTCATGTAATGGAAGAAGTGAAGTGTTTGGCATTGTACTATACCCATATTTCTCTGCAGTATCTGTGTATTATGAATCGTGGTCTGTGTTAAAGGGGCCCACTGAGGCTCTTTCGCCCGGGGCCCATAAAAACCTGGAGCCGGTCCTGACGCCATCATCAGCATCACTATTCCAGTCCGACTTTGAACAGCCTGCGGGAGGAGATGGTGGCCCCAGAAGAAGAGGAGGAAGCAGAGGAGGCTGCGGGAGGCATAACATTGTCTCTAAGTTCAAGACTGTCGTCACACAGGCGGGTGCCAAGGGAGGGTGGATTACTGCAATCGATGGGGGCTGGTGATAACAGACAAACTGTTATCGAAGGTGCAAGATCCGAGGAACAAATGGAGGAATAGGTGATGGGCGAGCAACTGTCGGATGAAGAGGATAATCCTCCCCTCTGTTGTTCGTGATTGGCAGGAGGGGACAGAGGAAATGAGCCTCATTGTTACCCAGCCACCAATACAGCATGGTCTCCGACCTCATGGTAGAGCCCGACATATGAGTGCCTTTTTGCTGCACTCTCTGGAACATGATCCCCGTATAGTTATGATTAGGAATAATGCGGACTACTGGGTTGCCACTTTATTAGATCCACGTTATAAAACCAAATTTTGCCAGATGATTCCCGCTCTAGAAAAGGACCCGCGAATGCTGAAGTATCGAAACACACTTTTACACAAGCTTAAGAGAGCTTTTCCCCAAGACAGCAGTGAAGCACACAGTTCTCATCGCAGCTCTAGACTTCCAACCTCCGGCCCGTCAATTCGTCAATGTCAAAACACTAGCAGCAGCAACTGTGGAAGAAGCAATTTCTGTGAGTCCTTTGACACTTTTTTTTTTTTTAGACCAACTCGTGCACCAGCACAACAGAGTCCAAGTCTCACACATGGTGAACGAATGGAGAGGATGGTGCAGGAGTATCTAGAACTGAACATCAATACCATCAGGGAGGGTTTGGACCCTTTCACATTTTGGTCTTCCAAAATGGATGAGTGGCCTGAGCTCGCCTCACATGCCTTGGAGGTTTTATCGTGCATGTCAGCCAGCGTTCTCTCAGAACGTGTCTTCAGCGCTGCTGGTGGTGTCCTGGCGGATAAGCGCATATGGCTGTCCCCTGAAAGTGTAGACCGCCTAACTTTCATCAAGATGAAAAAGTCATGGATCTCCAAGGACTTTTGCACCCCAATCGCAGACTGTACAGACTAGGTGATACTGCATTGTTTAGTGTGATGCATTAATGTCACGTAACTGCACTCTGTGAGATCTTTAGTGGCTTCTGTGGCTGCTGCTGATGTTAACACAAATTTGTGGAAATGTGAACAGTCATGGTTGGTCTACATCAGCTGGGTTAGCTGTAGTGGAACACGTGTCAGTTCCCAATTATACTATTTCTACTCTCGTGACCATTATTCCACTTCTGTGGTGTCAGGCCCTCATTATTTAAAATGTGAACCCTCCTGGCTGGTTGTCCATTTGCTGGATTGGGTGTAGTGAAGACCTGTCGGTCCCTATTAGATTATTTCTACTGTGGTGAAATTGATGCCACTTTGGTGGCGTCTGCCAATATTTTTTGGAAATGTGAGAACTCCTGGTTGGGTCTCCTTCATGCGTGTTGCCTGTAGCAGTATTCCTCCGACACCGTCAGGCCTCCACTTCCTTGGACTCAACTACCCGTGTTACTATCCTTACATTTTCTGACGATGGTAGTCTACAAAACTGATATTTGTGCCACCTGAGTGTGGCTGAGCATGAAAGCAGGTAGAGGCGTTGCATGTGGTATCAGAGCTCCCAGCACAGGGGCCCTACACCGATCCCTCACCCACCTCGTCTTACTGTGACGTTCCCTGGAAGCTGTAAATGCTGTCACAGACCCTGATACCTCATGTCTGGCTGACTGCTGCAGTGCCATGCTGCAATCTGTACTGTGTGTGAATTGAGGCCACGTTCCTGGTGTCTGTCCCTCATTTGATGGGTTTTGGAAGCATCTGGGGCCGTTATAAGGTGTTGTGCATGAATTTGTTTTTGCCTCCCTTTGAGGTGAATGGCGTTCGGCTATGTTTGGCGAATATTCAACGAATTAATCGGCGAATATTACAAATTCGGTGAACGTAATCCTAACCGAACATTGAAATATTGGCTCATCTCTATTCGTGGCTGCATCATCAAGCATGACAATGACCAGAAATCCAAGAAGTATCGTTTCTCTTTGCGGAGATCGACATGCTAAGCATGGCGAGATGAGGAGAAATAAAGCCGCAATGCTCCTCTGGGAAATATGCTAATTATGCAAATTGTCTCTTCAGAGAGGAAGAGAGCTACAACTCTAGTGCCACCTATTGGAAGGTAGCAATCCTACAAGTCAATGTCGACCCTTTAACGAGCCTGGTCACATGACCTAGGATAATAGCCAAACCAGAATCTCAATTTGCAGACACTGTTTCGGGTACACAGTGGTAGGTGGGATTGCTACTTCCAATAGGTGGCACTAGAGTTCTAGCTCTCTTCCTGTCTGAAGAGACAATTTGCATAATGACCAGAAACGCACAGCCAGGGCAACTATGGAGTCGTAAGCAGCATTTCACGGTCCTGGAGCGGCCGGGCCAGTCTCCAGACCTGAACCTAATAGAAAATCTTTGGAGGAGCTGAAGCTCAATGTTGCCCAGCGACAGCCCCGAAACCTGAAGGATCTGGATACCATCTGTATGGAGGAAGGGGCCAAAATCCCTGCTGCCGTGTGTGCAAACCTGGTGAAGAACTGCAGGAAACGTCTGACCTCTGTAATTACAAAGGTTTCTGCACCAAATATTAAGTTCTGTTTTCTGTTGTATCAAATACTTATTTCATGCAATAACAATGGAAATTAATCATGTATATACCAAGATGGGGGTCATCTATACCAGCACTAGAGACATATATACTAGGATGGGCCCAGAATGGGGGACATTACCAAATAATAGGGTGCAACTTCTTTGTCCTTAAAAGATTTAGATTGCTACAAAGACCCATACATCTGACCAACATGCAGAGGTGGGAGCAGGTCCAAATCTTGCATCGGAGCCCATCAGATTCTAGTTACACCGCTGCCACAGCATTATCCCCCTCCACCATCTGTACAGGGGGCACAACGCAGTCCAAGGGTAATCACCAAACCCAGACTCCTCCATCAGACCCACATAGAGAAGTGTGATCCGTCACTGCACAGAACACGTCTCCTCCACAGTCCAGTGGTGGCGGCTTTACACCACTACATCCGACACTCGACATGGTGCTTGGTGACGTACGGATGAATGCAGCTGCTCGGCCATGAAGCTCCCGGTGGGGGTGCAGTGTTTGTGCTGATGCCAGAGGAGGTCTGGACTCTGCAGTTTTGGGGTCAGCATAGAGGTGGTGATTTTTCTGCTCCTCAGAACTCCACCCCCTGACCTCTAACGTTACGGGGTCTCCACTTCATTGCTGAGTTGCTGTGCTTCCTTCTACTTCTCAATAATATCACTCACAGGTGTTGGGGGAAGAAATGTCAAGGACAGACTTGTTACCCCGGTGACTCCTATTACAGGACCAGACTGGTATCAGGGAGCTCTGTCCACGGCCGCTCTGTCACATGGTAGTAAAGGTGATGGCATGTAGGGGGCCGGAGGGTATACACTGGGGGGCTGGAGAATGACGGAGGAGAGAGAGGCAGAAGGTTATACACTGGGCTACGAGGGGCTGGTGGTATTACACGGGGTGAGTGGAGGTTATACACTGCGGAACAAGGGACCAGATGTTATACCCTGGGGGAGGGTAGCAAGGGGATGGAGGTTGTAACTCCATGAGGGCAACAAGGGGCTACATGTTGTACCCCAAAGAAGGTGACGAGGGGAAGGATGTTGTACCCTGGGAAAGGGGGAGCGAGAGGCAGTGTGTTATACCAAACCAACCAAATCCAAATTCCATGATTCAGACTTGGGGCATGTCACGATATTATGAATATGCTCAGACTCTAGGTACACTTCTTTGTGCAGGCAGGTCGCTGCAGTCCTCAGTGTGATTTTAGCCCCCTCTTCCCTCTCACTAGTAGTTACTCCAAGCTGACATAACGTGAGACCATAGTGTGCCAGCAGCACAAAGAGCAGTTTATGTCCTGACTGGTTAAAAGCAGTTCCTTTAACACATGGTTTTGGAAATCCCTTTGTTCCTTCCAACTTGAATTAATAACCCAGAATATTCCTATAGGCAGGAAACTTCTATATTTGGAATCTACATCCTTGGGGCTATTCACCATAGCGTTTGGCAACGTCTGCGCCCACTGGAAAGCGAGTAAAGGTGTTCTGCCTCACAGTAATAAACAGACCTATGATGACTGGTCGTAAATGAAAGAGAAACTAAAAGCAAACCTATGATAGTCCTGCCATCACTCCGCGAGCCTCGTAACTAGAGTTATGGAACTTATACGTTTATTAGTAACTTTCAATAGGGGCGTGCATTCCACAGCTCCGCCCACCCAGTGATGTCACCCAGGGAACGGTATAAGGCCAGGAGGCTCATTCAGGCTGTTCAGACCTGGGGAGACAGCATATACCATCCCTGCTGTGGAGTGAATCCGGGTCCTTGGGAACTCCCCTCCCCCTCCTCCACATGGCGTGCCATAACTGAGAACTATAAGGTCATCTTTAATTCCTTTTTATTTTGCGATTGTCTGTATATGTTGTAATTGTCTCTTTGTAACATCTTTGGTACTTTTGTAAACACTGCCTATTCTTTTTGCTAGAATTCGTTTTCCTTGCTCTATAAACTTACTGCCACGTCTGCTAAATTTACACTACTTTTTAGGTTGGCTCCTGACCCGATATTGATATAGAATAAGGAAGTGGTGGCAGAAAAGTGTTCTGGGCTTTTGGGGAGACTCTGGCAGTGACGGACGGAGGTTATTATATGTATTACCTGCCCTGTGACTGGGGATATACATACCGCCCTCCCTGCAGAGTGCCCAATAGCCAGTACACGACCAGGCAGCTGGCGACTACTTATCCTAGGTGTAGTTCCCGGACTGACCTGAGGTTAAGGGGGGCGCCGGAGAGCTGCAAATTCCAAACCGGAACTGGAAAGTGGGATATAATAAATCCCTGCCAAACTGGGGGCAACCAAACACCCCGCTTCATGACAGGGCACAATACTTTTCTCTTTATTGTGTGTGAAACAAAATCTCTTAAAGGGACTCGGTCACCCTAAATTGGCGGGATATTTAAATGATGGCGGTCCGGTCCGATGGGCGGTGTTTTGGGTACTTGCCTTAACATGTCTTTCGCCGCTGTCTCCATTATTTCTGGGAATTGTAGTCGTTGCCCTCCATATAACGCGCGTGCGCATTGCAATCTTGAATTGCGCAGGCGCAGTATAGTTTGCTCAATGGCGGGCAATGCCGAAAATCATTAGTGAGCATGCGCCTGTTAACTATGTCCCGGAAGTACTTCGCTGTGTTCCGGGACATAGTTAACCGGCGCATGCGCACTAATGATTTTCGGCTTTGCCCGCCGTTGGGCAAACTATACTGCGCGTGCGCAATTCAAGATTGCAATGCGCACGCGCGTTATATGGAGGGTAACGAGTACAATTCCCAGAAATAATGCAGACAGCGGCGAAAAACAGGTTAAGGCAAGTACCCAAAACACCGCCATCGGACCGGACCGCCATCATTTAAATATCCCGCCAATTTAGGGTAACATATTCCCTTTAACAACAACATGAAGTGCGAGTGGAGGCAGATGATGGAGCAGAATAGCGCGATCATACACGGACCTCAGTCTCCCATATCGCTTTTGCACTTACCTTCCCCAAAATCTTTCTTCCATTCATGGCGGCCAGAGCAGCTGCTGCATCTCTGTGTTCAAAAAACTCCACAAAACAGTAGGGATCATTGCTGGAGTTTGGCAGGACGGGGAACCCGACAGACGCAGCCACTCTTCTGCTCTCAGTCTGCTGTGGAAGGAGAAAGGATTATTCTGCGACTTATGTAATATTGTCCAGCACCAAGTCCTAATGCTTTCATATCTAGAGTCCAGGACGAGGGTCTGCAGTACGGGGGTCTACATTACCCAGGGGCTGATCTGTGAGGACTAGGACAAGCTCTGTAGTACAGCCCAGTATGGGGGTCCGCAGTACAGGGGTCTACATTACACAGGAGCTGATCTGTGAGGACTAGGACAAGCTCTGTAGTAAGCCCAGGATGAGGGTCCGCAGTACGGGGGTCTACATTACACAGGGGCTGATCTGTGAGGACTAGGACAAGCTCTGTAGTACAGCCTAGTCTGACGTTCCACAGAGCTGGGCTAACCATGAAGAACACAACCAGAGCAGACCTGGGCTAACCATGAAGGACCCAACCAGAGCAGACCTGGGCTGACCATGAAGGACCCAACCAGAGCAGACCTGGGCTGATTGTGAAGGACCCAACCAGAGCACACCTGGGCTGACCATGAAGGACCCAACCAGAGCAGACCTGGGCTGACCATGAAGGACCCAACCAGAGCAGACCTGGGCTGACCATGAAGGACCCAACCAGAGAAGACCTGGGCTGATTGTGAAGGACACAACCAGAGCAGACCTGGGCTGACCATGAAGGACCCAACCAGAGCAGACCTGGGCTGACCATGAACGACCCAACCAGAGCAGACCTGGGCTGACCATGAAGGACCCAACCAGAGCAGACCTGGGCTGACCATGAAGGACCCAACGAGAGCAGACCTGGGCTGATTGTGAAGGACACAACCAGAGCAGACCTGGGCTGACCATGAAGGACCCAATCAGAGCAGACCTGGGCTGACCGTGAAGGACACAACCAGAGCAGACCTGGGCTGACCATGATGAAGGACACAACCAGAGCAGACCTGGGCTGACCGTGAAGGACACAACCAGAGCAGAACTGGGCTGACCGTGAAGGACACAACCAGAGAAGACCTGGGCTAACCATGATGAAGGACACAACCAAGAGCAGACCTGGGCTGACCATAAAGGACACAACCTAAGTAGACCTGGACTTTCACAGTTTCAAAAAAATAGGGAATAGGAGTAAATCCAATGGGCTCACTGTAAACTCTTAAGTTTATAATTAAAATATCACTTATTTCAATTAAAACAAACGTAAACATAAGACCATCGCCAAGTCAATAAAATGGAATAACCCAACAGGATGGTGCCTGACCTTGTAATTAACGGAGTCTCCCTACCTAGCGGCGGAGGTTGGCACCCTAAAAATCTGCACAGTGGTGCCCCCGCTCATCGATGGCTCTACCTGCTGGTCCTATCGGTGACTGGGGAGTGGTAAGATTATGTTCAGTAGGTGGGACAGAAAGAATAGATAATAGAAATGTCAATGTCTTGATGTCAAGAATTAGATGTAACCAATAACATGTATCAGCACTCTATGCCTTAGCTCGATTAGGAAAAGAACTAGTGCAAGAGGACTATCCGTGGACATCACTAACTTATTCTACAACTCCGGATGTATGATCCACTGCGGGAGTTGGCACCCTGGAGGCTTAAAACTGGCGTCCCCGCTAGTTCGGGAAATTCCACTGTCCCTTTCTCTTAGACAGATGGAAATTAAAGTGCTTAGTGCTCTGCAAGTTCAGGAGCACTTCCACCATGTGCTGGAGAGATGGCTCAGTGCAGTAAAGAGATTACTACTATCGGGTAACGTAAGGAGCGACAGACAAGTGTGTAATGTCCACGCCAAACTGTGATTATAATGGGCAGATAAACAATCTATTAGCAGATAGCTAGCAGTTTGGCAAATCCTCTTATAGTTGGTAAAATATAGAATTCGACATTGCACGATTCCTCTTAGTCATACGCTCCTAAAAACATTCCATCATATGGTCAGTTCATCAGATAATCAATCCGCTCAGGTGCCATCAATCAGATAGAAGTTAGAAAATACAGATCCACCCATGTGGATAACATCCTAAGGGTATGGTTCCACGGTCCCGCCCCCTTCTGAACGCGCGTTGATTCCGGAGGTATTCATTGAACACATCCGGAATCGCCGCACCGCTACATAGGACTGTGCTCGTCGCCGCAAGGTAAATAGACATGCTGCGATCAGAGGCGCCGCATGTCCGGTTTTGTGGGCGAGTCACCTGCGTGATCGGACGCATAGAGGAGATGGGATTTCATAAAATCCGCTCCACTATGCAGGAACATCTGGCCGCTGCGGTAGGTCACAGCGTTCAATCCACAGCTAATCCGGATGGTTTCCTGACCGTGGAAACATACCCTAAGGCCTCTTTCACACATCAGTTTTTTGCCGTCAGTCACAATCAGTTGTCTCGACGGATCCGTCGCATCAGTTTTTTCATCCGTTTTTTTGGGTTTTCGACAGATCCGTTTTTTTAAAAGTCGGCAATTCAGTGCGCTGTACAGTAAAATCACACTGACATGTTTGAATCGAAAGAATAAAAATATACACATAGAATAGAGATATATATATATATAAAATAGAGAACAGCACAGGAAAAAGTAGGGTGCAAAGCCTCACAGGTACATAGCAGTCATTGTAAAAAGAAAATCAGAAAAAAGAGGCAGCACACCATATGGAATTAGAATAAAGTGCTTTTTAACCCCTTCATGACCCAGCCAAAATATTTTGACCTTAATGACCTGGCCATTTATTGCAATTCTGACCAGTGTCCCTTTATGAGGTAATAACTCAGGAACGCTTCAACGCATCCTAGTGATTCTGAGATTGTTTTTTCGTGACATATTGGGCTTCATGTTAGTGGTAAATTTAGGTAGATAATTTTTGCGTTTATTTGTGAAAAAAATGGAAAATTTTGAAAATTTCGCGATTTTCAAATTTTGAATTTTTATTCTGTTAAACCAGAGAGTTATGTGACACAAAATAGTTAATAAATAACATTTCCCACATGTCTACTTTACATCAGCACAATTTTGGAAACAACATTTTTTTTTGTTAGGAAGTTATAAGGGTTAAAAATTGACCAGCGATTTCTCATTTTTACAGCAAAATTTACAAAGCCATTTTTTTTAGGGACCACCTCACATTTGAAGTCACTTTGAGGGGTCAATATGGCAGAAAATACCCAAAAGTGACACCATTATAAAAACTGCACCCCTCAAGGTACTCAAAACACATTCAAGATTATTAACCCTTCAGGTGCTTCACAGGAACTAAAGCAACGTGGAAGGAAAAAATGGACATTTTAATTTTACCAACAAAAATTTTATTTTAGCATCAATTTTTTCATTTTTGCATGGGCAACAGGATAAAATGGATCCTAAAATTTGTTGGGCAATTTCTCCTGAGTACACAGATACCTCATATGTGGTCATAAACCACTGTTTGGGCGCACGGCAGGGCTCAGAAGGGAAGGAGCGCCATTTGACTTTTTGAATGGAAAATTAGCTCCAATCGTTAGCGGACACCATGATGCGTTTGGAGAGCCCCTGTGTGCCTAAACAGTGAAAAAAAACACATGTGACACCATTTTGGAAACTAAACCTCTTATGGAACTTATCTAGATTTGTTGTGAGCACTCTGAACCCCAAGTGCTTCACAGAAGTTTATAACGCAGAGCAGTGAAAATAAAAAAATCATTTTTTTCCTCAAAAATGATTTTTTAGCCCGCTATTTTTTATTTTCACAAGGGTAACAGGAGAAATTGGACCACAAAAGTTGTTGTGCAATTTGTCCTGAGTACGCTGATACCCCATATGTGGGGAGGAACCACTGTTTTGGCGCATGGGAGAGCTCAGAAGGGAAGGAGCGCCATTTTGGAATGCAGACTTGATGGAATGTTGCGTTTGCAGAGCCCCTGATGTGCCTAAACATTAGAAACCCCCACAAGCGACCCCATTTTGGAAACTAGACCCCCCAAGGAGCTAATCTGGATGTGTAGTGAGCACTTTGAACCCCCAAATGCTTCACAGAAGTTTATAAACGCAGAGCAGTGAAAATAAAAAAATCATTTTTTAGCCCGCTATTTTTTATTTTCCCAAGGGTAACAGGATAAATTGGACACCAAAAGTTGTTGTCAAGTTTTTCTTGAGTACGCTGGTGCCCCATATGTGGGGGGGGAACCACTGTTTGGGCGCACGGCAGGGCTCAGAAGGGAAGGAGCGCCATTTGACTTTTTTAATGGAAAATTAGCTCCAATCGTTAGCGGACACCATGTCGTGTTTAGATAGACCCTGATGTGCCTAAACTTCAGAGCTCCCCACAAATGACCCCATTTTGCAAACAAGACCATCTAAGGAACTTATCTAGATGCACAGTGAGCACTTTGAACCCTCAGGTGCTATACAGAAGTTTATAACGCAGAGCCCTGAAAATAAAACAATCATTTTTTTTTCTCAAAAAATCATTTTTTAGCCCCCTATTTTTTATTTTCACAATGGTTACAGGAGAAATTGGACCCCAAAAGTTGTTGTCCAGTTTGTCCTGAGTACGCTGGTACCCCATATGTGGGGGGGAACCTGTTATGTTTCGGTAGCTGAGGAGTGCAGGTAAAAAAGGCAATACACCAGAGCAGTTGGAATCTATGAGATTGCAGTACCCTGACTAACCACCACAACTAGAGGCAGCCGTGGAGCGTTCCTACGTTGGTCCTAGACGCCTCGTCACAGCCTGAGAAACTAACTACACCTAAAGATAGAAATAGGAAAGCTATCTGCCCGGAGCAGAACTCCAAAGATAATAGAAAGCCCCAAACATGTAATGGCGATTAGACAAGATGAAATACTGACACAGAAAGAAAATAGTATGAGCAAACGCTGGGGCCCAAACTATCTAAATAGAAAAGGACAGGAAGGGTACTTACTGCAATCTCAGAAAACCCTGAAAAACACCAACTCTACTAATTTCAAAATCACCTGAGATCACACGACCTCTACCACCTAAATTAGTTCTCTGGTGTAACAAAATCAAAACAGCAGCCACTGAAAAAACTGGAAAAAGCAGAAGTACAAACATCAGTGGCTGAACAAAACTGAGAGGGCAGAAGCCCCCGGAGGGGACCCTGAACGCCCCCACAGAAGTGCAGGACAAAATGCAAAAATATAGCACAAACACAAAAGAAGAAAATGTCTTATCTGTTAGCAGGAGATGCAGACACGACACAGCAGGCTACAAGGGAAACTGGAATAAAGGATTCAGACCAGAACAATTGATCACCGGCAACCCTGATGGGAAGGTGACTCCCTTATATAAGACCAGTCAGTAACACCTGATTCCCTGTCCTCACAATCTTCACTGGACAGACTAGCACCGCTTGTAACCACCAGAGGGAGCCTCTGCTCAGAACTCATCTCAAACCCATTCACAACAGTACCCCCCCTTGAGGAGGGGTCACCGAACCCTCATTTGAGCAACCAGGTCGGTCAGGATGAGTTCTATGATACGCACGGATAAGTCTCCTAGCATGGATGTCCGAAGCAAACACCCAAGAATTGTCTTCCTGACCATAACCTCTCCATTTAACCAAATACTGGAGTTTCCGTCTAGAAAAACGAGAATCTAATATTTTCTCAACCACATACTCCAGATTGCCCTCAACCAAAACAGGGTCAGGAGGCACAGCAGCAGGAACCACTGGCTCAACAAACCTCTTCAACAAGGACTTGTGGAACACGTTATGGATCTTAAATGTCCCTGGAAGAAGCAAACGAAAAGAAACAGGATTAATAATCTCCATGATCTTATAAGGTCCAATGAACCTAGGCTTAAATTTAGGAGATGCTACTCTCATAGGAATATTCTTTGAGGACAACCAGACCAAGTCCCCCACTTTAAACCGAGGACCATCAGTCCTATGCCGGTTAGCAAACGCTGGGCCCTCTCCTGAGAGAGGGACAACCTCTCCACTACCTGGTCCCAAATCAGTTGCATACGCTCCACAACAGAGTCAACACCTGGACAGACAGAAGCCTCCGTCTGTCCTGAAGAAAATCGAGGGTGAAACCCAGAATTACAGAAAAACGGAGACATCAAAGTAGCAGAGCTAGCCCTATTATTAAGAGCAAACTCAGCCAAAGGCAAAAAAGAGACCCAGTCATCCTGATCAGCAGACACAAAGCATCTTAGATAAGTCTCCAATGTCTGGTTTGTTCTCTCAGTTTGACCATTGGTCTGAGGATGAAATGCCGAGGAGAAAGACAATTGAACACCCAGTTTAGAACAAAAAGTCCTCCAAAATCTGGAAACAAACTGGACTCCTCTGTCAGACACAATGTTCTCAGGAATGCCGTGTAAACGAACCACGTGCTGAAGGAACAACGGCACCAATTCAGAGGAGGAAGGCAACTTAGGTAATGCACAAGATGTATCATCTTGGAAAACCTATCACAAATTACCCAGATGGTGGTCATTCTCTGAGAAACAGGAAGGTCGGAAATGAAATCCATAGAGATATGGGTCCATGGTCTCTTGGGCACAGGCAATGGCATCAACAAACCACTAGAGCGAGAGCAAGGCTTAGAGCGAGAGCAAGTCCCACAGGACTGCACAAATTCCCTGACATCACGAGACAAGGTAGGCCACCAAAAGGACCGACTAACCAAGTCTCTGGTACCAAAAATTCCGGGATGCCCAGCCAACGCGGAACAATGAATCTCAGACATCACACTCTTTTTCCACTGGTCCGGGACAAACAATTTTCCAACAGGGCAGCACTCGGGCCTATCCTCCTGACACCCCTCCAGAGCAAGTCTCAAATTGGGCGAGATGGCGGAAAGAACTACACCCTCTTTCAAAATAACAGAAGGATCAGATAACTCAGGAGAGTCCGCAAGGAAACTCCTCGAGAGGGCATCCGCCTTAACATTCTTAGTGCCAGGAAGAAAGGAAACCACAAAATTAAAACGTGTGAAAAACAAGGCCCACCTGGCCTGTCTAGGATTGAGTCGCTTGGCAGATTCCAGATAGACCAGATTCTTATGGTCCGTAAGGACCACCACCTGATGTTTGGCTCCCTCCAGCCAATGTCTCCACTCTTCAAAAGCCCACTTCATGGCCAATAACTCCCGATTACCCACGTCATAATTACGTTCAGTAGGAGAAAATTTTCGAGAGAAAAAGGCACAAGGGTTACTTTTAGAGGTCTCTGGATCTTTTTGGGACAAAACGGCACCTGCCCCAATTTCAGAGGCATCAACCTCTACCTGAAATGGCAGAGACACATCAGGCTGCCGTAGAACAGGAGCAGAAGTGAATCTCTGCTTAAGTTCCTGAAATGCAGAGACTGCCTCAGGAGGCCAATTCACCACATCAGAACCCTTTCTGGTTAAATCAGTTAATGGTTTAACAATAACCGAGAAATTACCAATAAATTTACGATAAAAATTGGCAAAACCCAAAAATCTCTGAAGAGCCTTTAATGAAGTAGGTTGGACCCAATCACAGATGGCCTGAACCTTGACCGGGTCCATTTCAATAACAGATGGGGACAAAATGAATCCCAGAAATGAGATCCTCTGTACGCCAAAAAGACACTTTGATCCCTTCACATACAGAGCATTCTGTCTCAAAATCTGGAATACAGTTCGAACATGTTTCACATGAGAGTCCCAGTCATTAGAAAAAATCAAGATATCATCCAAATAAACAATCAGAAATTTGTCCACAAAATCCCTGAAAATGTCATTCATGAAGGACTGGAAGACGGAGTCATGTGTGCATTGCCACGAAGATCGTCGCGGTTGCACATTTTGACTTCTCACAGCTGAGCTGCTGTTTCTTTGTGTTTGGCAGCTAGGGAGTTAATTCTGTCTGTGCTCGGTGCTGGGACTGGGTGCAGTTTCTCCCGGCTGCAATTGATTATTTGTTGATTGGTTTCCTTTAAATTCCTGGTTGTCTGCTTGGGGAGTTGCCAGTGAAACCTTCATGCAGACCACAGATAGGAATGAATCTGTATAGACTTTAGTTGTGAGCTCCTTAGTTGTTCTAAGCTCAACTTGGTTAGAGTTTATTTCCCAGACCATTTATGTTCCTTTGGTGTTTGAGTGTGTATGCAAGCGAGTGTTATCCTGTCTGTCTTATATGTCTAATCTGTGTATTTAGCTGAGATCAGCCCATATCCCTTTGGTGGTAGTCAGGATCCTTCTTAGGACTGATTACAGGGTTCAGGGTCTGATAGGAGACAGGGTTAGGTTGGAGACTTGGACCTCTGAACCATTATCAGTACCTCCAAGGTGAGGGATTAGTTAGGACCCCAGTTTAGGGTCAGGTTAGATCCCGGTCCACCTCTTTCCTGTTTCAGCTCATCAAGTCCTCAAGATTAACCCTGAGTTCAGCAGATATCGTGTCAGGTAAATCTATTCTATACTTACATGCTGATGTTGCTATACTAGTTGTTGTATAGAGTGTTGTTCCTGTATTAATAGTTTACTGACATTGTATACATATCATTAGACAGCGTGACAGACGGAAGGAGCATTAGTGAGCCCAAAGGGCATCACCAGGTACTCAAAATGCCCTTCAGGGGTATTGAATGCCGTCTTCCATTCATCCCCGTGCTTAATGCGAATAAGGTTATACGCCCCCCTGAGGTCAAGCTTGGTAAACCAAGTAGCGTTTTTCACCCTGGAAAACAGGTCAGAAATCAAGGGTAACGGGTATTGATATTTCACAGTAATATTGTTCAAGAGACGATAATCAATAAACGGCCTTAATGAACCATCTTTTTTGGCCACAAAGAAAAAACCGGCACCTAAGGGTGAAGAGGATGGTCTGATATGACCCTTCTCCAATGATTCTTTGATATAAGACCGCATAGCGTCATGTTCAGGTACAGACAAGTTAAAAAGGCGACCTTTAGGGAATTTACTACCCGGCACTAATTCAATAGCGCAGTCATAGCTCCTATGGGGAGGCAAGGATGCAGATTTACTTTCGCTAAACACATCAGAAAAATCAATCAAAAAGTCAGGAACATCCTGAGCCTGGGGGGAGGCAGAAAAAACAGGAGTGTTGGTATTAACACATTGGCAGCCCCAACTGGTTACAGACACAGATTTCCAATCCAAAACAGGATTATGAGACTGTAACCAAGGAAAACCCAGAACAATAATGTCATGCAGATTATATAGCACCAAAAATTTGCAGCGCTCCTGGTGATCAGGTTCAACCCTCATTATCACCTGAGTAGAAAACTGGGGTTTATTCTCAGCCAAAGGGGTAGAATCGATCCCCAGTAGGGGAATAGACTTCTGTAGGGGTATCAAGGGAAATCCACAACGTTTAGCAAAATCATAATCCATCAGATTAATAGCTGCTCCAGAATCAACGAAAGCCTGAGCAGAAAATGAGGACAGAGAGCATATCAGAGTGACAGTTAATAAAAACTTAGTCTGAACACTACCCAAGACAACTGAGCGTGCAAAACGTCTTCCCGCTTAGGGCAGACTGAAATAGCATGAGAGGCATCACCACAGTAGAAACATAACCCATTGCGCTTTCGAAACTCATGACGCTGTGCCCCAGACACCACTCTATCACACTGCATGGTTCAGAAGCTGGTTCACAAGGCAACACCATTCCACGCATACTTCTCCGCTGACGCAAACGTCTGTCAATTTGAATCGCTAATGACATAGAATCATTGAGACCAGAGGGGACAGGGAATCCCACCATAACATCCTTTACATTATCTGACAGACCCTTCCGGAAAAGGGCTGCCAAAGCGTCGTCATTCCATTTGGTCAGGACTGCCCACCTACGGAATCTCTGACAGTATAACTCAGCGTCATCAAGCCCCTGATTTAATGCCAACAAGGCTTTTTCAGCTTGATCAGTGACATTAGGCTCATCGTACAATAACCCCAAAGCCTGAAAAAACGCATCAACATCACTCAAAACAGGATCCCCAGGTATCAGGGAAAAAGCCCAATCCTGAGGATCGCCGCGCAGGAGAGAGATGATAATTTGAACCTGCTGCGCTGCGTTCCCTGAGGACTTAGATTTTAAGGCAAAAAACAATTTACAATTATTTTTGAAATTCTGAAACTTAGCTCGATCCCCTAAAAACAAATCTGGCATGGGAATCCTAGGTTCCACAACAGGCAACCCAGCAAGATATAGCAATACTCCGAACCTCAGTGGCAAGCTGATCCACACGGCCAGACAACTGTGCAAACTCCATTGAGAGAAAAGATCCTCCCCAGCACCCAGAGATACAGAGGGAAAAAAAAAAAATGCAACAAACAGAAAAATATCTCTGACAACTCTGACAACCTTTTTTTCTTTCACAATATTTTTTCCCTTCTGTGAGTACCATACAATTTTCAATTTTGGTGGCCGGTGATACTGTTATGTTTCGGTAGCTGAGGAGTGCAGGTAAAAAAGGCAATACACCAGAGCAGTTGGAATCTATGAGATTGCAGTACCCTGACTAACCACCACAACTAGAGGCAGCCGTGGAGCGTTCCTACGTTGGTCCTAGACGCCTCGTCACAGCCTGAGAAACTAACTACACCTAAAGATAGAAATAGGAAAGCTATCTGCCCCGGAGCAGAACCCCAAAGATAATAGAAAGCCCCCAAACATGTAATGGCGGTTAGACAAGAGGAAATACTGACACAGAAAGAAAATAGTATGAGCAAACGCTGGGGCCCAAACTAACTAAATAGAAAAGGATAGGAAGGGTACTTACTGCAATCCCAGAAAACCCTGAAAAGGCACCAACTCTACTAATTTCAAAAACACCTGAGATCACACGACCTCTTCCACCTAAATTAGTTCTCTGGTGTAACAAAATCAAAACAGCAGCCACTGAAAAAACTGGAAAAGGCAAAAGTACAAACATCAGTGGCTGAACAAAACTGAGAGGGCAGAAGCCCCCGGAGGAGACCCTGAAGGCCCCCACAGAAGTGCAGGACAAAATGCAAAAATATAGCAACAAACACAAAAGAAGAAAAAGTTCTTATCTGTTAGCAGTAGATGCAGACACGACACAGCAGGCTACAAGGGAAACTGGAATAAAGGATTCAGACCAGAACAATTGCTCACCGGCAACCCTGATGGGAAGGTGACTCCCTTATATAAGACCAGTCAGTAACACCTGATTCCCAGTCCTCACAATCTTCACTGGACAGACTAGCACCGCTTGTAACCACCAGAGGAAGCCTCTGCTCAGAACTCATCTCAAACCCATTCACAACAGGAACCACTGTTTGGGCACACGTCAGGGCTCGGAAGGGATGTAGTGACGCTTTGAAATGCCGACTTGATGGAATGGTCTGCGAGCGTCATGTTACGTTTGCAGAGCCCTGATGTGCCTAAACAGTAGAAACTCCCCACAAGTGACCCCATTTTGGAAACTAGACGCCGCAAGGAACTTATCTAGATGTGTGGTGAGCACTTTGAACCCCAAGGGCTACACAGAAATTTATAACGCCCGGGCATGAAAATAAAAAAAACATTTTTTCCACAAACATGATCTTTTAGTCCCCAATTTTTTTATTTTTCCAAGGGTAACAGGAGAAATTAGACACCAAAAGTTGTTGTCCAATTTGTCCTGAGTACGCTGATATCCTACATGTGGGAGAAAACTACTGTATGGGCACACGTCGGGGCTCGGAAGGGAAGAAGTGACTTTTTGAATTGCCGACTTGATGGAATGGTCTGCGGGCGTCATGTTACGTTTGCAGAGCCCATGATGTGCCTAAACAGTAGAAACCCCCCAAGTGACCCCATTTTGGAAACTAGATCCCCAAGGAACTCCTCTAGATGTGTGGTGAGCACTTTGAATCTCCAAGTTCATCACAGAAGTTTATAACGCAAAGCTGTGAAAATAAAAAATCATTTTTTTTCTACAAAAATAATTTTATAGTCCCCAATTTTTTTTACCCAAGAGTAAAAGGAGAAATTAGACCCCCAAAGTTGTTGTGCAATTTTTCCTGAGTATTCTGATACCCCATATGTGGGGGTAAACCACTGTTTGGGCATACGTCGGGGCTCGGAATAAAGGGAGCACTGTTTGACTTTTTGAACGCAAAATTTGCAGCAATCAATGGTGGCGCCATGTCGCGTATGGAGACCCCCTGATGTGCCTAAATAGTGGAAATCCCTCAATTCTAACTCCAACCCTAACCCCAACACACCCCTAACCCCAACCCTAAGCCCTACACACCCCTAACCCCAAACACACCCTGACCCTAACTCTAACCATAACCCTAACCACAAGCCTAACCCCAAAACACCCCTAACACTTATCCTAACTCTAACCCTAACCACAAACCTAACCCTAATTCCAACCCTAACCCAAATTCTAACTGTAACCCTAATTCTAACCCTAATGCTAACCCTAAGGCTAACCCTAACCTTAGTTCTAACTCTAACCCTAAGGTTAGGTTCATATTGCGTTTTACCAGCCCGTTCAACACATAGCGTTGACGGGCTGGTAACGATATAGCATAACGCGATCACGTTATGCTATACCCGCTAGCGCAGATGAATCAGTAGATGATTCATCTGTGCTAGCGGTGACAGAGCCCAGACGCTGCAGCCCGCGTCCGAGGCTCCGTCACTGAATGACGGTACTTCGCGAACGCATGCCGCTTTATGGCATGCGTCGCGATACGCCCGACAATGGGGGTGAAGGGCAGCGTTAACTGACTGCGTTACACCACGGTGTAACGCAGTCCGTCTAACGGACTGCCATAACGCAATATGAACCCAGCCTAGCCCTAAGGCCTTGTGTACACATTGCAGATTAACTTGCCGATTTTTCCTTGCGGATTAAGGGCCTGTGCACACGTTGCGGATTTACTGCGGTTTTGCGGTGGTTTTTGTGTGGATTTGCCCTGCAGTTTTACACCTATAATGGAATAGGTGTAAAAACGCTGCGGAATCCGCACAAAGAATTGACATGCTACGGATTTAAAACCGCACCAAATCTGCAGCATGTGCACAGCGTTTTTTTTTTTACCATTTATTTACATTGTACATCTGCTGCGGATCCGCAGAGCCTAATCCGCAACGTGTGCACAAGAAAAAAAAATAAAAAATTATTTATTTTATTATTTGTCCCTACCTATGGGGGTGATAAAGGGAGCGTTTATTTACTGTTTTTTTATTTTGATCACTTTGAGAGTATCACAGTGATCAAAATAACTTTTTTTTACACTGGAGGGCTCACTGCGCATGCGCCGGCGGGCACACTGCGCATGCGCCCCCATTTTCCAAGATGGCAGCGCCCATGAAGAATCCCGGACTGACGCCGGGACGGTCCCAGGAACATCGGAGGACCGGGAGAGGTGAGTAGGGGGGGTCGGAAGGTAAGGGGGGGGGGGGATTGGAAGGAGGGGCAGTGGAGGCAAGGAGGAGGGGAGCATTTAGTGACGGCGGTGACCGATCGCCACCGTCACTCGGTGTGGGGGGGGGGGGGGGTCAGATCTCGGTGTCCAGCCATGGCAGATGCTATTGCAGCATCGGCCATGGCTGGATTGTAATATTTCAATATTTCACCAAATTTCATTGGTGAAATATTACAAATCGGTCTGATTGGCTGTTTCACTTTTAACAGCCAATCAGAGCGATCGTAGCCACGTGTGGGTTAAGCCAACCCCCCTGTGGTGAAGCACAAAGGGTCTTGTGCCTGCGGGTTGGGTGACCTTTCTGTGACCCCGGTCACCCGACCCGCAGGAACATGATGTAGGCTAAGTTCACACGTTGCGGAATTGCCGCGGAAATTCCGCGGCAATCCCGCACTTCTCCCGCAGGAAATACGCACGTTTTTTTATGCTGATTCCCGCCAGAATAATAGCGTTTTGCAAGCGTAATTAGCTTGCAGAATGCTAGCGTTTTCCTAGCGATCTGTAGCATCGCTTGGAAAACTGATTGACAGGTTGGTCACACGAGTCAACATAGTGTTTGACAAGTGTGACCAACTTTTTACTATTGATGCCGCCTATGTCGCATCAATA
Source organism: Oophaga sylvatica (assembly GCA_033576555.1). NCBI lineage: Eukaryota > Metazoa > Chordata > Amphibia > Anura > Dendrobatidae > Oophaga > Oophaga sylvatica. The sequence continues at coordinate 608,200,804 of JARQOD010000003.1, read as the reverse complement.
GTAAAAAGATCTAATGTAAAAATAATAAAAAAAATAATAAATAATGATATTCTCACCTTCCGCGGCCCCCGCAGCCTTCCCGCCTTCAGCGACGCTCCCGGCAACTCCGGTCCCAAGGATGCTTTGTGACAAATCACACCGATGACGTAGCATCTCGCGAGACCGCTATGCCATCTGGGTGATTCTCGCAAAGGACTCTTGGGACCGGAAGTTGCCGGGAGCGTCGCTGAAGGCGGGAAGGCTGCGGGGGCCGCGGGAAGGCTGCGGGGGCCGCCGGAAGGTGAGAATATCATTATTTTTTATTTTAATTATTGTTTTACCAGGGATATGGTACCCAGGGCCTGGAGGAGAGTCTCCTCTGCTCCAGACCCTGGGTACCACCGCACATGAACCGCTTACATTCCGCAAAATTAATGAACATGTTGCTATTTTTTCCGCAAAGCGTTTTTTTCGCGGAAAAAAAACGCAACATGTGGCCAAAACATGCGGAATCAATTAACATGTATAGGATGCTTAATGCTTGCGTTTTTATCGCGTTTTTACCGCGGAAAACCGCGGAAAAACCGCGAAAAAAACGCAATTATTCCTGATCGTGTGCACTTAGCCTTATAGAATGACGCCTACGTAGGCGATCATGGGTCGGGAAGGGGTTAAGGCAACCCAAATAACAAGTATTAGTAGCAATTTATACAATGTGTAAAATTGTGATAATTTCACATAATTTATACAAAAGTGCAATAAAGCTGTGAGTGCAAAATATAGTGCAAAAATATATAACATAACATACAAAACATGTATATAAAGTGATTGATCATGAAGACCAGCTGTGTATAGTCATACAGTACAGACCAAAAGTTTGGACACACCTTCTCATTCAAAGATTTTTCTGTATTTCCATGACTGTGAAAATTGTAGAATCACACTGAAGGCATCAAAACTATGAATTATCACATGTGGAATTATACATTACACTTTACAAAAAAGTGTGAAACAACTGAAAATATGTCTTATATTCTAGGTTCTTCACCTTTTGCTTTGATTACTGCTTTGCATGCAGAAAAGGTGAACGGATGGACTCTACATGCCTGGTTCCCACCGTGAAGCATGGAGGAGGAGGTGTGATGGTGTGGGGGTGCTTTGCTGGTGACACTGTTGGGGATTTATTCAAAATTGAAGGCATACTGAACCTGCATGGCTACCACAGCATCTTGCAGCAGCATGCTATTCCATCCGGTTTGCGTTTAGTTGGACCATCATTTATTTTTCAACAGGACAATGACCCCAAACAAACCTCCATGCTGTGTAAGGGCTATTTGACCAAGAAGGAGAGTGTCGGGGTGCTACACCAGATGACCTGACCTCCACAGTCACCAGACCTGAACCCAATTGAGATGGTTTGGGGTGAGCTGGACCGCTCACCGCTTCAATTCTGAATAATCCCCAACAGTGTCACCAGCAAAGCACCCCACACCATCACACCACCTCCTCCATGCTTCACGGTGGGAACCAGGCATGTAGAGTCCATCCGTTCACCTTTTCTGAAGTGCAAAGCAGTAATCAAAGCAAAAGGTGAAGAACCATAAGACATACTTTCAGTTGTTTCACACTTTTTTGTAAAGTGTAATGTATAATTTCACATGTGATAATTCATAGTTTTGATCCTTTCAGTGTGATTCTACAATTTTCATAGTCATGAAAATACAGAAAAATCTTTGAATGAGAAGGTGTGTCCAAACTTTTGGTCTGTACTGTATATCATGACTCGCCCCATCCTGACACATTGTACCAAAAACCGGCGTCCAGCAATAACTAATGCGCATGTCAAGATGGACGATCCTATCCAGTCATGCGCAATTGCAACCGGAAGTTCACTCCACGCCATCTTAGAATAAGGCAACTTCATGCTGCGCGCCGGACGCCGCTGACGACCGTTAGAACTCACGCATGTTCAGTAAATAAAAGCGATATTTTTTAAAAAAGGCCAACTCAAACAAAAAACAAATAAATATTTGCATCAACAAATCAAGATAATAAAATTATATATCAAATAGTGCTAAACATGGGGCAGTGTTAGGCCTCTTTCACACTTCAGTCGTGCGACGTCAGTCAAAATCCGCCAAAATTTGAAATTGGCGGATCCGCCATTTTCTTTTGGCGGATCCGCAATTTCCCCATAAACTTATATTACTGGCGGATCGTGGCGGATGGTCGTCCGCTGACTCCGCTTTTTGGCGGATCCGCCAAATATTTGGCGTCCGCTGTCTCGATTGGACGGACAATGTAACGTTTTTTGTCTGCGTTGAAATGGCGGATGTTGGCGGATTTTGGCGGATCCGCCAAAATTTTACAATGTGTGCCAATGAGTGGCGGATCCGCCAATATCCGCCATTTGGCGGATACACACGAGCGGATCCGCCTTTTTGGACTGCGCATGCTCCAAGTTGGATACATTTCCAGACAGGCCAAAACCAATATAAACAAGCCAGGTGACTCATTGCCACACATGAAGACTAGCAGCCAGACAAGACCAGACCTGCTCTTGAAGATCCTGCTGAGCTAAAAACCTGAAGACCAAGCAAGCAAGAGTCCAGAGGCTGAATCAAGCCACAAGCCACAAGACCCTGCCTGAAAGTCTGATAGCCCAGCTGAATCCTGCAAACACTTGGTGTGAGTATAGACTGTATAAAGCCTTCATATGTGATTGCTGCCATGTTTGAGTATGTGTCCTACATTTTTTTTTTTTTAAACACATTTTTTTAGTTGCAACACATTTAACTTTTCATGCTATAGTGTTTTTTGTGTGTGTGTGTGTGTGATTGTTCATGCATTGTATTCATGTATTTTTAACTCCTTTTTTTAAACAACATTACTTTTCTTGATGTAGTGTTATTTTTGTGTGGGTGGGTATTCATGCATGTTTGATAGTGTTTTGTTCATTTAATTTTTTTTTTAAACACAATAGTCATTTTTAATACATTTTACATGCTGTACAATTTTTTTGAAGTGTGTGTGTGTGTGCATGCATGTGTAATAAAGTGTTATTTTGACATTACTGTGATTTAATCTTTTAAATAAAGAGTGTTAAAGCTCATACTTTAAAAAAAAAAAAAAAAAAACAAATAAAAAATCTCCAACAAAAATGTCCGTAGTATTTTTTCATATATTTTTATAATTGTTATAATGCACAGGGGTGTATTGCTTTTTAAATATTACTCAAAACATAAAATGGTTTTCAAAAAGGTCATGTGATGCAAAGGTATTGTAGTGTATACATAGGTATACAACTGGGTTACAAGTATAGAAAGTTACATGGTGCATACTAAGACAATTTAAATAAAAAATCAATGGTGATACAAGGTATAAAAGTCATGGTTGTGCTATATGTACAATGGTATATAAACACATTGTGGTGTATAAAATAGTTATAGAAAGTACATGGTGTTGCAATACATAGACAAGGGTATATAAAAAGTAAATGGAGTTAACAAAGGTATAGAAAGTACATGGTGTGCATACATAGACAATGGGGTATATAAAAGTCAATTGGGTGTATACGAAGGTATAGAAAGTACATGGTGTGCATACATAGACAATGGGGTATATAAAACTAAATGGTGTATACAAGGTATAGAAAGTACATGGTGTGCATACATAGACAATGGGGTATATAAAAAGTAAATGGAGTATACAAAGGTGTATAAATTCCATGGGGTGCATGCAACATTATCTGGGGGGTATCAGTGTAATAGTTGAGGAGACAGTGCCAGGTTGACAGTCTGCTGTTGAGTGATAAGTATATTGTCAAATGGTTATCTCTTGTATTGTTGCTGGCATTTTTACAGATTCAGTGTGACAGTCTGCCACAGAAGACAAGGACAGGACAGTCGGCCAGTGTTAAACGGAACCAAGTTGAGTGTGATGTAAGTATATTGTCATTTTAGCGGACATAACAAGTATATAGGCTAAATCGGCTTTATCCTTACAGATTTGTTGGGACAGTTTGAGTCGGACAGAGGACATTCGGCCACTGGAGAGTCTCACGGAACCAAGTTGACTGTCATGTAAGTATATTGTCATTTGAGCGTATATAACTATTATATTGGCTAAAATGGCTTTATCCTTACAGATTTCTTGGAAGACAGTCTGCCACCAACAGTTTCGTCTTTTACAAAGAGAGGACAGTGAGCCACAGGGGCAGTCATCCAGACGCAAGTTGAGTGTGATGTAAGCATATTGTCAATTGAGCTGTTATCTCTTTTGTATTGTTGCTTAATAGGCTTTATGCTTACAGATTAATTGAAGGACCCAGTCAGGCCCAGTTGTTCAAGTATGTCTTCTTCTGGAAGCCCCTGCCACAGCGTAGGCAAACAGAGGTAATTATTATTTTTTTGGTCACTGTTGAGAAAATTATTTTCCAAACTATATGTATGTATTATGTCTTCACAGGAAGCTGAAGAAGAGGGGCTTTCAGAAGCAGACGGTCAGGGTGGAGAAATAACTGGAGCGGGTGCGCAGAGTGTAAGTTTTTTATATAGGCAGATCATCACCTAATGTAAACAACCAAAAAAAATAACAGCACACACAATACATACTGTCATTTATAATTTGGATTTTTTTGTTTTTAAATGTTTTCTAGTCTTCAGAATCGGGTCTCGTAGGAGAGTTCCTCCAAGGACCTCCCATGGTCATCGGCATGAGCGTCGGCAAGTAAGTATAATTTTTTTTTTTGGTGTTTACTTATTTAACGTGATGTAGCTTATTTTTTTTTTTTTTTATACACAGGCTTCACGGCGTGCTCCCGATACAGATGGTGAGGATGGGGGAGGGATCGACGTAGACATCCTCATCGAAGAGGTCCAACATCGGGAGGCGCTGTGGAATATGGCTGACCGCAGGCATTCTGACCAAGTTATTACCTGACGGCTATGGGAGGAAGTATGCAGCCTGGTGATGGACAACTGGGGGGAACTCAATGATCGAGACAAGGATCTTGCGCGTAAGTATTCACAGTTGAGTATGAATTTTGAAGAATGTTATGTGTAGGATACAAAAACAATTTTTTTCCTTTTTATTTCCAGGTGACCGGGTTATCACACGGTGGCGGTCACTCAGGGATCGCTTCAAGAGGGAATTTAATAAAGAGATGCAAGCAAGGAGTGGATCATCAGGACGCAAGAGCAGATACAAATACGCCCAAGCCTTGTCGTTCCTGCGATCAACGATGGTCAGCAGAAGGTAAATATTTCACAACACATTTATGTATGACAAAAGTAAAATGTGTCTAACCATATTTTATAATTTCAGAAAGGTGAATGTAATATAAATATATTTAATGTTTTTTTTTTTTATTATTTGACAGCACTGTCTGCAGCACTCTAGAGCCTGGTTCTCAGTTTGTTCCCTCTGGAGCGATCCTCTGGAGTCCGCCGCCGGGGACCACGTCGATAGACCTGACCCCTATGCACCTTCCCTCTTGGCAGGTACCTCCGCCCCATCCACCAGCACTAGAGTAGCAGGGCAGACTTCGTCACATGAAGCTGCAGGTGATGAGTTGGAGTTCCCTTTACCTTACCCTGCTGACACTGCCACCACACCTAGACGGCAGCGTCATCGAGGTCAGGAAAGGAGCTATGCATCTGATTTTTTGCATCTGAATGCATCCTATCAAAACACTACCAAACTTTTAAAAGATCAATTTAAAGATGGGTTTGCTCTATTGAGCAAAAACATTGCTGAACTCAGCAGTGAAATTGATAGGATGCAGTCAGATGCAAACATGGAGCCGAGACACTGTTTTTTTCAGTCCGTTCTCAAGCACATGGAAAATCTTACTCCTGACCTGCAGATGCATGTGATGCAAGGCTGCCATAATTCTCTAGTGCAGGCAATGTCCCGAGCCCATCAAATTACCCACCCAATTCCTACACCTTCCCACTTCAACCTGCCACCCATCCAGCAGCAGCAGCCGCCTATCTAGCTGCCACTCATTCAACTGCAGCCTATCCAACTGCTGCACATTCAGCTGGCAGCCAGCAAGCTACAGCCAATCCTCCTAATACTCCTTCCCCATTTCAATATTCTCACTTATTTTAATTCCCCCTTTCCGTTTTCACCTTTAACTTCACCGTACCCCATCCCACCAACACCTTCACCATTCCTTCCTCAAACCTCTTCTGCTCCTCAACTGCCTTCCCAACCTAATGTTTTTCCCTCCACTTCTGATCCTATCCAACCTGCTAATCCATCCCCCACTATCGACGTGGTCCATCCTGTCAGCCCCTCCGCTAGTATCTCCACCCAACAGTATACCTCTTTGTAAATATGTCTATAGTGCTGTGAATGTATATAGTGTTGTGTATGTATATATTGTATATAGTGCTGCGAATGTATATATTGTATAGAGTGCTGTGTATGTATATATTGTATAGAGTGCTGTGTATGTATATATTGTATAGAGTGTTGTGTATGTATATATTGTATAGAGTGCTGTGTATGTATATATTGTATATAGTGTTGTGTATGTATATATTGTATAGAGTGTTGTGTATGTATATATTGTATATAGTGCTGCGATGTATATATTGTATAGAGTGTTGTGTATGTATATATTGTATATAGTGCTGTGAATGAATATATTGTATAGAGTGTTGTGTATGTATATATTGTAGAGTGCTGTGTATGTATATATTGTATAGAGTGTTGTGTATGTATATATTGTATATAGTGCTGTGAATGAATATATTTGTATAAGTGTTGTGTATGTATATATTGTAGAGTGCTGTGTATGTATATATTGTATAGAGTGCTGTGTATGTATATATTGTATAAGTGTGTGTATGTATATATTGTATAGAGTGTTGTGTATGTATATATTGTATAGAGTGCTGTGTATGTATATATTGTATAGGTGTTGTGTATGTATATATTGTATAGAGTGTTGTGTATGTATATATTGTATAAGTGTGTGTTATGTATATTTGTATATAGTGTGTGTATGTATATATTGTATAGAGTGTTGTGTATGTATATATTGTATAGAGTGTTGTGTATGTATATATTTGTATAGAGTGTGTGTATGTATATATTGTATAGAGTGTTGTGTATGTATATATTGTATAGAGTGTTGTGTATGTATATATTGTATAGAGTGTTGTGTATGTATATATTGTATAGAGTGTTGTGTATGTATATATTGTATAGAGTGTTGTGTATGTATATATTGTATAGAGTGTTGTGTATGTATATATTGTATAGAGTGTTGTGTATGTATATATTGTATAGTGTTGTGTATGTATATATTGTATAGAGTGTTGTGTATGTATATATTGTATATAGTGTTGTGTATGTATATATTGTATAGAGTGTTGTGTATGTATATATTGTATAGAGTGCTGTGTATGTATATATTGTATAGAGTGTTGTGTATGTATATATTGTATAGTGTTGTGTATGTATATATTGTATAGAGTGTTGTGTATGTATATATTGTATAAGTGTTGTGTATGTATATATTGTATAGAGTGTTGTGTATGTATATATTGTATAGAGTGCTGTGTATGTATATATTGTATAGAGTGTTGTGTATGTATATATTGTATAGAGTGTTGTGTATGTATATATTGTAGAGAGTGTTGTGTATGTATATATTGTATAGAGTGTTGTGTATGTATATATTGTATAGAGTGTTGTGTATGTATATATTGTATAAGTGTTGTGTATGTATATATTGTATATAGTGTTGTGTATGTATATATTGTATAGAGTGTTGTGTATGTATATATTGTATAGTGTTGTGTATGTATATATTGTATAGAGTGTTGTGTATGTATATATTGTATAGAGTGTTGTGTATGTATATATTGTATAGAGTTGGTTGTTATGTATTATTGTATAGAGTGTGTGTATGTATATATTGTATAGAGTGTTGTGTATGTATATATTGTAGAGTGTTGTGTATGTATATATTGTATAGTGTTGTGTATGTATATATTGTATAGAGTGTTGTGTATGTATATATTGTAGGTGTTGTGTATGTATTTGTTAGTGTTGTGTATGTATATATTGTATAGTGTTGTGTATGTATATATTGTATAGAGTGTTGTGTATGTAATATTGTAGAGGTTGTGATTTTATTGAGTGTTGTGTATGTATATATTGTATAGTGTTGTGTATGTATATATTGTATAGTGTTGTGTATGTATATATTGTATAGTGTTGTGTGTATAATTGATGTGTTGTGTATGTATATATTGTATAGAGTGTTGTGTATGTATATATTGTATAGAGTGTTGTGTATGTATTATGTATATGTGTTGTTTATTGTATAGGTGTTGTGTATGTATATATATTGTAATATATGTTGTGTATGTATATATTGTATAGAGTGTTGTGTATGTATATATTGTAGGGGTTGGTATGTATATATTGTATAGTGTTGTGTATGTATATATTGTATAGAGTGTTGTGTATGTATATATTGTATAGAGTGTTGTGTATGTTATATTGTATAGTGTTGTGTATGTATATATTGTATAGTAGTGTTGTGTATGTATATATTGTATAGAGTGTTGTGTATGTATATATTGTATAGAGTGTTGTGTATGTATATATTGTATAGAGTGTTGTGTATGTATATATTGTATAGAGTGTTGTGTATGTATATATTGTATAAGTGTTGTGTATGTATATATTGTAGAGTGTTGTGTATGTATATATTGTATAGAGTGTTGTGTATGTATATATTGTAGAGTGTTGTGTATGTATATATTGTATAGTGTTGTGTATGTATATATTGTATAGAGTGTTGTGTATGTATATATTGTATAGGTGTTGTGTATGTATATATTGTATAGAGTGTTGTGTATGTATATATTGTATTAGTGTTGTGTATGTATATATTGTATAGAGTGTTGTGTATGTATATATTGTATAGAGTGTTGTGTATGTATATATTGTATAGTGTTGTGTATGTATATATTGTATAGAGTGTTGTGTATGTATATATTGTATAGAGTGTTGTGTATGTATATATTGTATAGTGTTGTGTATGTATATATTGTATAGTGTTGTGTATGTTATATTGTATATAGTGTGGTATGTTATATTGTAGAGGTTGTGTATGTATATATTGTATAGAGTGTTGTGTATGTATATATTGTATAGAGTGTTGTGTATGTATATATTGTATAGTGTTGTGTATGTATATATTGTATAGAGTGTTGTGTATGTATATATTGTATAGGTGTTGTGTATGTATATATTGTATAAGTGTTGTGTATGTATATATTGTATAAGTGTTGTGTATGTATATATTGTATAGAGTGTTGTGTATGTATATATTGTAAGAGTGTTGTGTATGTATATATTGTAAGAGTGTTGTGTATGTATATATTGTATAGAGTGTTGTGTATGTATATATTTATAGAGTGTTGTGTATGTATATATTGTATAGAGTGTTGTGTATGTATATATTGTATAGAGTGTTGTGTATGTATATATTGTATAGGTGTTGTGTATGTATATATTGTATAGTGTTGTGTATGTATATATTGTATAGAGTGTTGTGTATGTATATATTGTATAGAGTGTTGTGTATGTATATATTGTATAGAGTGTTGTGTATGTATATATTGTATAGAGTGTTGTGTATGTATATATTGTATAGAGTGTTGTGTATGTATATATTGTAAGGTGTTGTGTATGTATATATTGTATAGAGTGTTGTGTATGTATATATTGTAATAGTGTTGTGTATGTATATATTGTATAGTGTTGTGTATGTATATATTGTATATAGTGTTGTGTATGTATATATTGTAGAGTGTTGTGTATGTATATATTGTATATAGTGTTGTGTATGTATATATTGTAGAGTGTTGTGTATGTATATTGTATGAGTGTTGTGTATGTATATATTGTAAGAGTGTTGTGTATGTTATATTGTATAGTGTTGTGTATGTATATATTGTATATAGTGTGTGTATGTATATATTGTAAGAGTGTTGTGTATGTATATATTGTAGAGGTGTGTGTATGTATATATTGTATAAGTGTTGTGTATGTATATATTGTAAGAGTGTTGTGTATGTATATATTGTATAGTGTTGTTATGTATATATTGTAGAGATGTTGTGTATGTATATATTGTATAGTGTTGTGTATGTATATATTGTATAGGTGTTATGTTATGTATATATTTGTATAATGTTGTGTATGTATATATTGTATAGAGTGTTGTGTATGTATATATTGTATAGTGTTGTGTATGTATATATTGTATAGTGTTGTGTATGTATATATTGTATAGTGTTGTGTATGTATATATTGTATAGTGTTGTGTATGTATATATTGTATAGTGTTGTGTATGTATTATATTGTATATGTGTTGTGTATGTATATATTGTATAGAGTGTTGTGTATGTATATATTGTATAGTGTTGTGTATGTATATATTGTATAGTGTTGTGTATGTATATATATTGTATAGAGTGTTGTGTATGTATATATTGTAGAGAGTGTTGTGTATGTATATATTGTATAAGTGTTGTGTATGTATATATTGTATAGAGTGTTGTGTATGTATATATTGTAGAGAGTGTTGTGTATGTATATATTGTAGAGAGTGTTGTGTATGTATATATTGTATATAGTGCTGTAAATGTATGTATATATTTCTGTAAATTTCTGTATATAACTTTTTTGACCAATTCTTTTTGAAAATGTTTGTGAAAATAAAACACATTTTTTTTGAAAAATAAAATTTATTTTGTTGTAAAACATGTCATGTCTTTTTTAATAACTGTTTTCAACATGAAAGGTTATAACACAATCAACATTAGGGTACAGATAAACACACATCACAAAAAGTGGTAAAAACATTATACAATACCTAATTCAGTAAGTAAAGCAATGCAGAGTATACCGAAAAAATATTCCACCATGTCATCCTGCCAGTCCACCCTTCCATCAGGAGACATAAAATAGTCTGCAAACTTCTCACGCATTTGGGCCACAGATCCTGAACTCCGGAAACTAATGTTCGTGTAGTCCTGCAATGTGGTCCCAGGCAAATCTTCATCCATGTTGACATGTTCCTTTGAGATCACAGAATTGTGCAGGATCACACATGCCTTCACAACATGGTCCACAGTCTCACTTTGTAATTTGATAGCAGTCAGCAGCACCCTCCATTTGGCGGTTAAGATCCCAAAAGCGCATTCAACAACTCGTCTAGCCCTTGGTAATCTGTAATTAAATATTTTTTTTCTTTGGTTCAATCCATGGCTGCCATAAGGTTTTAATAAATGTGTTGAAAGCTGAAAAGCCTCATCTCCCACACAAACAAAGGGCAATGCAGGGTCCACAGGTTCCAGGGAGTGGTCTTGGAGGCGGAAACTGGAAGGTATCCCCATATAGGCGACGTCCCATAGGAGAATTTTTAAACACCTGAGAATCATTTGAACGTCCATATGCACCAATGTCAACAGCAATAAACTGGCACTTGGCGTCCGCAATGCCCATAAGTACTATTGAAAAATACTTTTTATAGTTAAAAAAAAGAGATCCAGATCCAGTGGGTTTTACAATCCGGATATGTTTGCCATCCACGGCACCAATACAGTTGGGAAACTGGCATATATCCATGAACTGGTCTGCAATTTCTATCCATCTCTGCTGTGTTGGCTCAGGGAGGAACTCATTGTGCAAACAATCCCAGAGTGCCTGACAAGTATCTTTAACAATACCGGAGATAGTAGAAATACCAAGCCGGTACTGAAAGTGCAGAGATGAAAATGATTCCCCTGTAGCCAGAAATCTGCAAAAAAGGAGAAGAAATAAATTAAACCAAAAAGAAACAAACAAAAAAAAAAAAAAACATTGTAAAGGATTTTTTAAAAAAATAACTTACCGGATTGTGACCATCAGCCGCTCTGCTGGAGATATAGCAAACAGAAGTACAGTGTCCTGTCTACAAATTCTGGCTTCAATGCGTGCTACCAAAACCTCAAAATTTTCAGCTCGCATTCTTACATAGTTAAAAAACTTGCTGGGGTTCAGCCGTAACTCCATATACAAGGTGGAATACACCCCACGGGTCATCCGCTTCGCATTTATTGGATGGATCCACATCCGTCTCTGCCGACGACACAGTATCCGACGTCTGGCTTCCTCCTTCTTCTGAACAATCCTTGCCAAACGATTGCCCTCCACTCTAAAATCCTCGCAAATCTTCTCCATATTCTCAAAAATAATCTCCATCACTGCCACTAGCTCAAAACCCTTTCAAATAATCTGGTGTAAATACACCCTATTTATACGTTTCAACGTAGTAACAATAGCCAATCACAGTACATATTATTTATTTTAGCCAATCATGATGGAGTACTCCCCTTCTGAATAACGGATCCGCCAAAAAGCGGATGGAAAAACGGATGAAACTGAGTCAACGGATCCATCAAAATAGCGGATCCGTTGACTCAGTTTTTCACTATTTTTGGCGGATCCGCCACGATGTCGGACAGTGACTGACGTCGCACGACTGAAGTGTGAAAGAGGCCTTAATAGTAAGTAAATACTAGCGAGACATTGGTGCAGGAACACCCCCCATGAGCTGAGACTGGTAACCCATCGAACCAAAGGAGCCAAAATAGTTAAAAGCACCCCAATAAGAGCACATTTACCATAAGTCAATCCAAATGTCTATAACTAGTTAATTTTTAACCAGATTTTAAACACTTAAAAACCCCTGCATAATAGAAATATGTATAATAAAATAAAAAATAAAGAAAATACTGTATATACTCGAGTATAAGCCGACCCCCCCAATTTTGCCACAAAAAACTGTGAAAACTTACAGACTCGAGTATAAGCCTAGGGTGGAAAATGAGATTATGCCCCCATAGATGATCCATAGATTGTGCCCCATAGATGATCCATAGATTGTGCCCCATAGATGATCCATAGATTGTGCCCCATAGATGATCCATAGATTGTGCCCCCATATATGATCCATAGATTGTGCCCCATAGATGCTCCATAGATTGTGCCCCCATATATGCTCCATAGATTGTGCCCCCATGGATGATCCATAGATTATGCCCCCATATATGATCCATAGATTGTGCCCCCATAGATGCTCCATAGATTATGACCCCATATATGCTCCATAGATTGTGCCCCCCTAGATGCTCCATAGATTATGCCCCCATATATGATCCATAGATTGTGCCCCCATAAATGATCCATAGATTATGCCCCCATAGAAGATCCATAGATTATGCCCCATAGAAGATCCATAGATTGTGCCCCCATAAATGATCCATAGATTATGCCCCCATATATGATCCATAGATTGTGCCCCATAGATGATCCATAGATTGTGCCCCCATATATGATCCATAGATTATGCCCCCATATATGCTCCATAGATTGTGCCCCCATATGTGATCCAGAGATTGTGCCCCCATATATGATCCATAGATTGTGCCCCATAGATGATCCATAGATTGTGCCCCCATATATGATCCATAGATTATGCCCCCATATATGCTCCATAGATTGTGCCCCCATATATGATCCATAGATTATGCCCCATAGAAGATCCATAGATTGTGCCCCCATAAATGATCCATAGATTATGCCCCCATATATGATCCATAGATTGTGCCCCATAGATGATCCATAGATTGTGCCCCCATATATGATCCATAGATTATGCCCCCATATATGCTCCATAGATTGTGCCCCCATATGTGATCCAGAGATTGTGCCCCCATATATGATCCATAGATTGTGCCCCCATAGATACTTCATAGATTGTGCCCCCATATATGATCCAAAGATTGTGGCTCCATATATGCTCCATAGATTGTGCCCCATATATGATCCATAGATTATGCCCCCATAGATGATCCATAGATTATGACCCCATATATGATCCATAGATTGTGCCCCCATATATGATCCACAGATTATGCCCCCATATATGATCCATAGATTGTGCCCCCATAGATGATCCATAGATTGTGCCCCCATATATGCTCCATAGATTATGACACCATAGATACTCAATAGATTGTGCCCCCATATATGATCCATAGATTGTGCCCCCATATATGATCCATAGATTGTGACCCATATATGATCCATAGATTGTGCCCCCATAGATGATCCATAGATTGTGCCCCCATATATGCTCCATAGATTATGACACCATAGATACTCAATAGATTGTGCCCCCATATATGATCCATAGATTGTGCCCCCATATATGATCCATAGATTGTGACCCCATATATGATCCATAGATTGTGCCCTGTTATGATTTGGTAGCTGAGGAGAGCAGGCAAAAAAGGCAATACACCAGAGAGGTTGGAATCTACTGGATTGCAGTACCCTGACTAACCACCACAACTAAAGGCAGCCGTGGAGCGTTCCCACGTTGGTCCTAGACGTCTCGTCACAGCCTGAGAAGCTAACTACACCTAAAGATAGAAAGAGGAAAACTATCTGCCCCGGAGCAGATCCCCAAAGAACATAGAAAGCCCCCAAACATGTAATGGCGGTTAGACAAGAGGAAATACAGACACAGACAGAAAATAGTATGAGCAAACGTTGGGGCCCAATCTTCCTAGAAAGAAAAGGATAGGAAGGACACTTACTGCAAACCAAAAAAACCCTAAAAAAAAATACCAACACACTAATTGCAAAAACACCTGAGATCACACGACCTCTACCACCTAAATTAGTTCTCTGGTGTAACAAAACTAAACAGCAGCCACTGAAAAAACTGGAAAAGGCAAATGAACAAATAACAGTGGCTCAGATAAACAGAGGAGCACAAGCCCCCGGAGGGGACCCGGCTGACCTCCACAGAAGTGCAAGACAAAATGCAAAAAGCAAGCACAAAAATAAAAGCAGAACATATCTTATCTGTTAGCAGAAGATGCAGGCAAGAACAGCAAGCTTCCAAGTGAACCAGGAACCAAAGTTGAGACAAGAACAATTGATCACCGGCAACCCTGATGGGAGGGAACCTCCCTTATATAAGACCAGTCTGTAACACCGGATTGCCAATCTTCACAATCTTCATTGAATAGTTCAGTACTGTTTGTAACCACCAGAGGGAGCTTCTGCTTAGAATTCATTTCTAACACATTCACAACAGTGCTCCCATAGATACTCCATAGATTGTGCCCCATATATGATCCATAGCTTGTGCCCCCATATATGATCCATAGATTATGCCCCATAGATGATCCATAGATTATGCCCCCATAGATGATCCATAGATTATGCCCCATAGATGATCCATAGATTATGCCCCATAGATGATCCATAGATTGTGCCCCCATAGATGATCCATAGATTATGCCCCCATAGATGATCCATAGATTGTGCCCCCATAGATGATCCATAGATTATGCCCCATAGATGATCCATAGATTGTGCCCCCATATATGTTCCATAGATTGTGCCCCCATAGATGCTCCATAGATTATGACCCCATATATGCTCCATAGATTGTGCCCCCATAGATGATCCATAGATTGTGCCCCCATAGATGATCCATAGATTATGCCCCATAGATGATCCATAGATTATGCCCCCATATATGATCCATAGATTGTGCCCCCATAGATTATGACCCCATATATGCTCCATAGATTGTGCCCCCATATATGTTCCATAGATTGTGCCCCCATAGATGCTCCATAGATTATGACCCCATATATGCTCGATAGATTGTGCCCCATAGATGATCCATAGATTGTGCCCCCATATATGCTCCATAGATTGTGCCCCCATAATGATCCATAGATTATGCCCCCATAGATGATCCATAGATTGTGCCCCCATAGATGATCCATAGATTATGCCCCCATATATGATCCATAGATTGTGCCCCCATATATGATCCATAGATTATGCCCCCATATATGATCCATAGATTGTGCCCCCATATATGCTCCATAGATTATGCCCCCATATATGCTCCATAGATTGTGCCCCCATAGATGCTCCATAGATTGTGCCCCCATAGATGCTCCATAGATTATGCCCCATAGATGATCCATAGATTGTGCCCCCATAGATGATCCATAGATTATGCCCCCATAGATGATCCATAGATTGTGCCCCCATAGATGATCCATAGATTATGCCCCCATAGATGATCCATAGATTGTGCCCCCATATATGATGCATAGATTGTGCCCCCATAGAAGATCCATAGATTATGCCCCCATATATGATCCATAGATTGTGCCCCCATAGATGATCCATAGATTGCGCCCCCATATATGATCCATAGATTGTGCCCCCATAGATGCTGCATTGAATAGGTCCCTTATGTGGCCGCAGCTGCTGCAACCGAAAAAAAAAAAAGACATACCTCTCGTCGCTGGGCGCCAGGTGCCGTGTCCTGAGCAGGCGGGGACACCGGGGCGCTATGGGGGACAGGTGCCGGTGTCACCGCTCGCTCAGGGCCCGGAACCTGAGACATTTACCTGTCACCGGGTCCACCGCTATCTTCCGGGTCCTCCAGCAGTCAATGCTCAGGCAGAGGTTGCGGCGCGCAGTAACCACGTCATCGCGCCCTCTGCCTGAACATCGCAGTAAGAGAACGCGAGGACACAGCGGCGAGCAGCGGTGGAACGGGACAGGTAAATATCGCTTATACTCACCCTTCCGCCGGCGCGTCTCTGCAGCCCCCCTGCCCTTCTCCCACGGTCCTGGCGCCAGTGTTCAGCGGTCACGAGTTACTGCTCATTAAAGTCATGAATATGCGCATATTCATGACTTTAATGAGCGGTACCACTAATGGCTGAACACTGGTGCCGGAGACCGTGGGAGAAGAGCAGGGGGGCTGCAGAGACGCGCCGGCGGGAGGGTGAGTATATAGGACAGCTGCGCTCCCCCGCCGACCCCTGGTATATGACTCGAATATAAGCCAAGAGGGGGACTTTCAGCCCTAAAAAATGGGCTGAAAATCTCGGCTTATATTCGAGTATATACGGTACATCAAAAATAAAAAACTCTTTATTATGTAGAATGCAGAGTACATAAACAATTGTAATTATATTTATTAATTTTCAATGGATAGGATGAGTCATGTTCAATTAATGACCTCTAGCACAATATGACCCAAAAAAAAAGTTTTTTTGTTAAATAAAAATGAAAGTAAAAGGTTACCAAACTACACTACTTCAATTGAAGCAAAAAGATCACAATAGCCGTCATAAAAAGTAAACCACATAAGATCACAATGCTATCCCAAGTTTACAATCAACATTTAAAGGGGATCTGTCACCCCAAAATTGCCTTATCAGATAAAGATATGGCTGAATGCTGTGTCCCATAACAAAGCTAACGGTGGGTACCATATATCCTGATACCCCCGTTTTCAGATCAAAATACCTTTGTAAACTCCGTTTTTTTCCCTGTCAATCACTGCAGTCAGGTCAGGAGGGCGGCGTTTTCCATGTCCTCACCCCCCCGCTCCTCGGCATCCGTTGCGTATCGCCATCTGTGAATCCCACAGACGGCGTTCAGCTTCCCGCAATTGCGCAATTCAAATTCGGGCGGCGCATGCGCATTGCCCGACAGTGGGCAAAGCATAAAATCATTACAACGCATGCGCTGCTCTTTCCTTGCCCCGGAAGTCGTCCAAGGCAAGCAGTCATTTCTGGGGCAAGGAAAGAGCAGCGCATGCGCTGTACTGATTTTATGCTTTGCCCACTGTCGGGCAAAGCTCACTGCGCATGCGCCGCCCGAATTTGAATTGCGCAATTGCGGGAAGCTGAACGCCGTCTGTGGGATTCACAGACGGCGATACGCAATGGATGCTGAGGAGCGGGGGGGGGGGGGGGGTGAGGACATGGAAAACGCCGCCCTTCTGACCTGACTGCAGTGATTGACAGGGAAAGAAACAAGGTTTACAAAGGTATTTTGATCTGAAAACGGGGGTATCAGGATAATGATACCTACCGTTAGCTTTGTTATGGGATGCACTATTCAGCCATATCTTTATCTGATATGGCAAGTTTGGGGTGACAGATCCCTTTAAGCCATTAGGCTTCGGCGTATTCAGTCTAACTCTCTAATCTTCAGCAATTTAACCCTATCACCACCCCTTCACAATGGTGGAATATAATCAATTATCCAAAAATTCTACTCTCTTTCAGAATGTCGACACTCAGTGAAATGTTTTAATACAGGTAAGTCTGATACTTTTTCCATATCATATAACAATACTGATTCAGTGAACTAGTTTCTATGACATGCGCATTAGTTATTGCTGGACGCCGGTTATTGGTACAATGTGTCAGGCTGGGGCGAGTCATGATATAGGACTATACACAGCTGGTCTTCATGATCAATCACTTTATATACATGTTTTGTATGTTTTGTCACTTTATATCACTGAGCTTTATTGCACTTTAGAATAAATTATGTGAAATTATTATCACAATGTTACACATTGTATAAATTGCTACTAAATACTTGTCATTTGGGTTGCCTTAAATACTGAGCATATGCACTATTGTAACTGCTTGAGAAAGGTCTGCACTTGAGATCGAAACGTCGCCACGTGGGCTATTAAAAAGCACTTTATTCTAATTCCATATGGTGTGCTGTGGCTGAATTATATATATATTTATAGTTCATACAGTGCTACATAGCATAATAGCCGCTAAATCAATTGCTGGCTTCAGTAAAATCATTACTAAACACAACATGACACATGGTTTACATATAGTAAACCATGTCATATCAAAACGATTTATATATGTCAGTGTTTAATACATTAGTTTGTGTTAAGAAAAATTTGTAACTCTAGGGGTTAAATTTAAGGCTATAATTGCGGAAAAAAATTGTGTGGGCTCCCGCTGTATTTTCTCCCCCAGAGAGGGAAAGCCAGTGACTGAGGACAGATATTAATAGCCTAGAGAGGGACCATTGTTTTTGGGCCCTCCCTGGCTACAAACATCTGGCCCCAGCCACCCCAGAAAAGGCACATCTATAAGATGCGCCAATTCCAGCACTTAGCTTCTCTATTCCCATTGCCTGTAGCAGTGGCTCATGGGTGAATAAGAGGTTAATGTCACCTTGCTGTTGAAAGGTGACATTAATCCGGGTTAATAATGGAGAGGTATCAATAAGACAACTATCTATTATTAATCCTATAGTATTAAAGGGTTAAAAAAGACACACACACACTACCATATAAACTCATGTATAAGCCGACCCGTGTATAAGCCGACCTCCCTAATTTTGCCACAAAAAACTGGGGAAACTTATTGACTCGCATATAAGCCTAGGGTGGAAAATGCAGCAGCTACTGGTAAATTACAAAAATAAAAATAGATACCAATAAAAGTAAAATTAATTGAGACATCAGTAGGTTAAAGGGAATCTGTCACCCCATTTTTGGAGTATGAGATGCGGCCACCGCCATCAGGGGCTTATCTACAGCATTCTGTGATAAGCCCCCGATGTTATCTGAAAGATGAGAAAAACGAGTTATATTATACTTATCCAGGGGCGGTCCGCCGTCCGGTCAGGTCCGATGGGCGTCGCGGTCCGGCGCCTCCCATCTTCTAGCGAAGCTATCCTTTTCTCTGCGTCCCGTCGCGGCTCCTGCGCAGGCGCCCTGATCTGCTCTGGTGAGGGCAGAGTAGAGTACTGCAGTGCGCAGGCGCCGGGAAAGGTCAGAGAGGTCCAGCGTTTGCGCACTGCAGTACTCTGCTCTGCCCTCACCAGGGCAGAGCAGTGCGCCGGAGCCACGACGGGAAGCTAAGAAGAGGATGGCTTTGCTAGAAGATGGGAGGTGCCGAACCGGAACACGACGCCCATCGGACCGGACGGCGGACCGCCCCTGGGTGAGTATAACTCGTTTTTCTCATCTTTCAGGTGACATCGGGGGCTTATCTACAGTATTACAGAATGCTGTAGATAAGCCCCTGATGGCGGTGGCCGCATCTCATACTCCAAAAATGGGGTGACAGATTCCCTTTAGATGTTTTTCAATATCCATATTGAATCAGGAGCCCCATATAATTCTCCATACAGTTAATGATGGGCCCCATAAGATGCTCCATACAAAATACTCCCCATATGCTGCGCCATAAAGGTTAATAATGGCCCCATAAAATGCTCCATAGAATAATATGCTCCCATATGATGCTCCATAGATTATGCCCCCATAAGACGCTCCATATATTTTATGCCTCATATGATGCTCAATAGATAAGGCCCCCATAAGATGCTCCATATATTTTATGCCCCATAAGATGCTCCATATATTTTATGCCCCATAGATTATGCCCCCATATGATGCTCCATAGATTATGCCCCCATATGATGCTCCATAGATTATGCCCCATATGGTACTCCATAGTTTATGCCCCCATAAGATGCTCCATATATATTATGCCCCCATATGGTGCTCCATAGTTTATGCCCCCTTATGGTGCTCCATAGATTATGCCCCCATATGGTGCTCCATAGATTATGCCCCCATATGGTGCTCCATATATTTTATGCCTTATATGATGCTCCATAGATTATGCCCCATATGGTGCTCCATATATTTTATGCCTTATATGATGTTCCATAGATATTCACCTGTCCCCAGAGCACCGCTGCGTGCCGCTGTCTTCTGGGTCCTCTGTCAGAGAGCGCTCAGGCAGAGGGAACTGCGAGCACTAACTACGTCATCGCGCCCTCTGACCTGAATGTCACAGCCAGAGGACGAGGCGGTCAGAGCAGAGCGCAACGGTGGACCGGTGAATATCGCATATACTCACCCCCCCGCCGGCGCATCTCTGCAGCCCTTGCTCTTCTTCCGCAGTCTCCGCAGCTCTTCCTTCCTACAGCGGTCACGTGGTACCGCTCATTAAAGTCATGAATATGCACATATTCATGACTTTAATGAGCGGTACCACGTGACCGCTGCAGGAAGGAGCCTGAGATCGTGGGAGAAGCAGGGGGGCTGCAGAGACCGCGCCGGCGGAGGGGTGAGTATGATCCGACACCCCACTCCCCCCGCCGACCCCCATATATGACCGCGGTATAAGCCGAGAGGGGGACTTTCAGCCTTAAAAAATGGGCTGAAAATCTCGGCTTATACGCGAGTATATACGGTAATTAAAAAATCTTTTAATGAAATAATTACACAAAGCTTTTGACCAAATTTATTATTCTGCCAATCCATCTGAATCCCTTGTTCTCCTGTAATAAAAATAAAATAAAAAAGCAACAACATCCACACCTCTCCGCCGGTCAGTCAGGTCCCCCGCTGCAATCCATCACAAGGGGTTAGCAAGTTTACAACCGGGACTGGTGCTAATGCTACCGGCCCGGCTGTAAACCATTGCAGAATGAGTGAAATCCTGTCTCCGCAGGCGCCCAGCCTGACCGGAGATGACATGTCTCTATATATCTATTCTTTTGTTTGTGTTTTAACCTGTCAAGAGCATGCTCAGTTAAAAAAAACTGAATCCGTCGCCGGTATCTGTCATTTGACAGATGATGACGGATCCAGCGCCCATAGGCTTCCATTATTATTATTATTATTATTTATTTCTATAGCGCCATTGATTCCATGGTGCTGTACATGAGAAGGGGTTACATACAAATTACAGGTATCACTTACAGTAAAAAACTAACAATGACAGACTGATACAGAGGGGAGAGGACCCTGCCCTTTCGGGCTTACATTCTACAGGATTGTGAGGCAGGAGACAGTAGGTCGGGGGGTTGCAGCAGTTCCGGTGTTGGTTGAGGCAACATCTCCAGTAGTGGTGAGGAGGTAGCAGGGTCATTGCAGGCTGTAGGCTTTCCTGAAGAGGTGGGTTTTCAGGTTCCGTCTGAAGGATCCAATGTGTTTGATAGTCGGACGTGTTGGGGCAAAGAATTCCAGAGGATGGGGGATATTCGGGAGAAGTCTTGGAGGCGGTTGGGTGAGGAGCGAATAAGTGTGGAGGAGAGAAGGATGTCTTGGGAGGATCGAAGATTACGTGAGGGAAGATATCGGGAGATTAGTTCAGAGGTATAAGGAGGAGACAGATTATAGATGGCCTTGTAGGTCAGTATACTGGATACGCTGAGGGAATGGGAGCCAGTGAAGAGATTTGCAGAGGGGAGAAGCGGAGTAGTAGCGAGGAGAGAGGTGAATTAGTCGTGCAGCAGAGTTAAGGATTATAACAAATGACGGACAGTGACTAATCCGTCGCTGTCCGATTTTCCGTCAGACAGAAAACTTTGCTTTGTGCGTCGTGTCTGGCAGTCGGACCAAAAATTTTCAACGGATCCGTCGAACGGCAGATGAAACGCTGGGCCATCCATCGCAATCTATCGCTAATACAAGTCTATGAGAAAAAAACGGATCCTGCAGCATCAATCGCCAAATTCATTTTTTCAAAAATCAACGGATTGTGACTGACGGCAAAAAACTGATATGTGAAAGAGGCCTAAGCAATACACCACAACCACCTATTATAGCTTCACCAAACTCTCCGACTCAAAGTAGACTGCCGCTCGCTGAACCGTTCTGCAAGAAGAATTAGGGAGCAGAGATTCATCCTTAAATATAGGAACACTGTGCCACAGACATCTTTCGTGGCTACAGCAAGAGACTCAACTCTAAAGGGTATGCCACACTAAACAAGGTTGCTAACGAGATCGCTAAAAAAACGTCACTATTTAGCGATCTCGTTAGTGACGCTATTGTGTGTGGCATGTAGCAACGACGTGGCCCCTGCTGTGATCTCGCCGATCGTTCACTAGAGTTCTGGACCGTATTTAGATCGTTGGCGTCCCGCTGGTGATGCTATATCGCTGTGTCTGGCACCTTTTGTGAGCGATGTGCGCTGTTTTTTACATCGCAATGACCGTTAAAGTCGTTAATGAGATCGCTAACCGCTTATGAGTCGTTAACGAGATCGCTAAGTGTGGCAGCTACTAGCGACATTAACCCCTTAATGTCCACTGACGTGCAGAGTCCGTCATGGCAAGGTGTCAGTTCCGGCACCAGGACGGACTCTGCACGTCATGGCTTTGATCTACCACTGCGTGTAAACACGCAGTGGTAGATCAGTGCCGACAGCTGTCACAGACATGCAGGCACGCAGCGGTGCGGGGACCTTTGCCGTCGGTCCCCGCACCTACAGCGCTGTGCTTGGTCAGTCAATCTGACTGACCAAACACAGCAGCGATCGTGCAGGAGAAGCTGAAATTTCAGCTTCTCCAGCGCGATCAGTGCAGGAGCCGGCGCTGCAGTGGCCAGGCTTCCTGCACTGACAGCCAGGAGCGGAGCCCCCACCGCCCCTGGCTGTTAACCCTCTGACTGCTGCGATCGAGCACGATCGCAGAGCTCAGGGGGGAGGCAGAGGGTCGGGAGCTCCCTCTGCCTCAGATCGGCACCCTGCAATGTATTTGCAGGGGCCGATCTCTGCCTTGATGACCCGGGGGTTGTCATGACAACCTCCGGGTCATTTAGCTACGGGAAGCTGCTGTGATCATGGTCACAGCAGCTTCCACTATAGTTGCAATGCATTGCAATGCCAGAGCATTGCAATGCATTGTAACTGCAATAAAAAGTAAAAAAAGTGAAAGTCCCATAAAGGGACAAGTTAAAAAAAATCATTTTTTAAAAAAAAATTGTAAAAAAAATATTAAAAAATAATTTAAAAAAATACCCCTAAAAAATACACATTTTTATGTAATAAAAAAAATAAAAAACAAAAAAATACACATGTTAGGTATCGCCATGTCCGTAAAAATCCCATCTATAAAAGCGTAACCCTAGTTAACCCCTTCAGTGAAAGCCGTAAAAAAAAAACACAAAAAGTAGTAAATTATACTTTTTCAAGCGGTATCATTATACCGCTTGGAAAAAGTGCAATAACACGCGATCAAAAAGTCAGATATAAATAATCATGGTACCGCTGAAAACGTCATCTTGTCCGCAAAAAACAAGCCGCTAAACAACATCATCAGCAAAAAAATAAAAAAGTTATAGCTCGCGGAATAAACTGATGCAAAAATAATTATTTTTTCTATAAAATTTTTTATTGTGTAAAAAACGCCAAAACATAAAAAAAAATATATAAATGAGGAATCGCCGTAACCGTAGTGACCCGAAGAATAAAGCTGCTTTATCAATTTTAGCACACACGGAACTGAGGAAAAAAAAAACAATTCCTGAATTGCTGGTTTTTGTTCATTCTGATTCCACAAAAATCGGAATAGGAAACGATCAAAAAACGTTATGTGCCTGAATATGGTACCAATAAAAACGTCAGCTCGTCCCGCAAAAAATAAGCCCACAGATAACTCTGCCGGCCGAAATATGGAAAAATTATAGCTCTCAAAATACGGCGATGCAAAAATTTCTTACAAAAAATTATTCCAAGAAAAAGCGTCTTTTAGTGTGTGACAGAAGCTAAACATGAAAAAAGGATGTAAATCTGGTATGCTGTAATCGCACCGATCCGAGGAATAAAGTCGCCTAATCACTAATACCGCACGAGGAACGGCGTAAAAAAGAAAACCAATTCTTCACCTTTTGTGGATTTGTTCATTGTGCCTCCCAAAGATCGCAGTAAGGCGATCACAGTGGTTCCCCCCCACATATGGGGTATCAGCATACTCAGGACAAAATGCACAATAGCTTTTGGGGTCCTATTTCTCCTGTTACCCTTAGAAAAATAAAAATTTGGGGCAAAAAGGTAATTTTTGTGGAAAAAAATAAGATTTTTTTATTTTCACGGCTCTACGTTATAAACTTCTGTGAAGCCCTTGGGGGTTCAAAGTGCTCACCACACATCTAGATAAGTTCCTTGGGGGGTCTAGTTTCCAAAATGGGGTCATTTGTGGGGGGTTTCTACTGTTTAGGCACATCAGGGGCTCTCCAAGCGCGACATGACACCCGCAGACCATTCCATCAAAGTCTGCATTTAAAAACGGTGCTCCTTCCCTTCCGAGCTCTGCCATGCGACAAAATAGTGGTTCCCCCCCACATATGGGATATCAGCGTACTCAGGACAAATTGCACAATAACTTTTGGGGTCCTGTTACCCTTTGGAAAATAACAATTGGGGGTGGAAAGATCATTTTTGTGGAAAAGATATGATTTTTTAATTTTACAGCTCTACGTTATAACCTTCTGTGAAGCCCTTGGGGGTTCAAAGCTCTCACCACACATCTAGATAAGTTCCTTGGGGGGTCTAGTTTCCAAAATGGGGTTACTTGTGGGGGGTATCCACTGTTTAGGCACACAGGGGCTCTCCAAATACGACATGGCGTCCAATCTCAATTCCAGCCAAAAAAGTCAAATGGCGCTGCTTCCCTTCCGAGCTCTGCCATGCACCCAAATAGTGGTTTACCCTCACATATGGGGTATCAGCGTACTCAGGACTAATTGCACAATAACTTTTGGGGTCCTTTTATCCTTTGGAAAATAAAAATTGGGATGAAAAGATCATTTTTGTGGAAAAAACATGATTTTTTAATTTTACGGCTCTACGTTATAACCTTCTGTGAAGCCCTTGGGGGTTCAAAGCTCTCACTACACATTTAGATAAGTTACTTTGGGGGTCTAGTTTCCAAAATGGGGTCACTTGTGGGGGGTTTCCACTGTTTAGGCACACAGGGACTCTCCAAATGCGACTTGGCGTCCAATCTCAATTCCAGCCAAAAAAGTCAAATGGCGCTGCTTCCCTTCCGAGCTCTGCCATGCACCCAAATAGTGGTTTACCCCCACATATGGGGTATCAGCGTACTCAGGACTAAAATTGACAAAACTTTGGGGTCCTTTTATACCTTTGAAAATAAAAATTGGATGAAAGGAATCATTTTTGTGGAAAAAACATGTTATTTTAATTTTACGGGTCTAAGTTATAAACCTTATGTGAAGCTTTGGGGTTTAACTCTCACAACACATTTAGATAAGTTACTTGGGGGGTCTAGTTTCCAAAATGGGGTCACTTGTGGGGGGTTTCCACTGTTTAGGCACACAGGGACTCTCCAAATGCGACATGGCGTCCAATCTCAATTCCAGCCAAAAAAGTCAAATGGCGCTGCTTCCCTTCCGAGCTCTGACATGCGCCCAAATAGTGGTTTACCCCCACACATGGGGTATCGGTGTACTCAGGAGAAATTGTACAACAAATATTGTGGTTCATTTTCTACTGATACCCTTGACAAAATTTTAAAAAATTGTGTCGAAAGGAAACTTTTGGGAAAAAAAGTTAAATGTTAATTTTTTTCCTTCCACATTGCTTCAATTCTTGTGAAGTACCTAAAGGGTTAATAAACTTATTGAATGTGGCTTTGAACACGTTGAGGGGTGCAGTTTTTAGAATGGTGTCACTTTTGGGTATTTTCTGTCATATTAACCCCTCAAATTCACTTCAAATGTGAGGTGGCCCCTAAAAAAAATGATTTTGTAAATTTTGTTGGAAAAATGAGAAATTGCTGGTCAACTTTTAACACTTATAATTTCCTAACAAAAAAAAATTTTGGTTCCAAAATTGTGCTGATGTAAAGTAGACATGTGGGAAATGTTATTTATTAACTAATTTTTGTGACATATCTCTCTGATTTAATGGCATAAAAATTAAAAGTTTGAAAATTGCAAAATTTTCAAAATTTTTGCCATATTTCCGTTTTTTTCATAAATAAACGCAAGTTATATTGAAGAAATTTTACCACTATCATGAAGTACAATATGTCACGAGAAAACAATCTCAGAATCGCGAAGATCCGTTGAAGCGTTCCAGAGTTATAACCTCATAAAGAGACAGTGGTCAGAAATGTAAAAATTGGCCTGGTCTTTAACCTACAAAATGGCTTGGTCGTTAAGGGGTTAAAACGATCACATTAGTATGCGTCGTTATTGTGATCGTTAGCGGGAGCGTTTAGTGTGGCAGTACCTTAACTCAGCTGTAACTCGACGCGTTTCTACTTTTTCCAAGGTTCATCACGAGTATAAGGAGAAGCAAAGAGCACTTAACTTGTAGTTGTCCATGGTCGTTCACTGGCCAGGTATTAACCGATGTCTAGGGACAATCCCCCCCTCTGGTGTAATGCTAAGCCATAACCAGAGCAGACCTGGTCTGACCATGAAGGACACAACCAGAGCAGACCTGGGCTGACCATAAAGGACACAACCAGAGCAGACCTGGGCTGACCATAAAGGACACAACCAGAGCAGACCTGGGCTGACCATAAAGGACACAACCAGAGCAGACCTGGGCTGACCATGAAGGACACAACCAGAGCAGACCTGGGCTGACCATGAAGGACACAACCAGAGCAGACCTGCACTGACCATGAAGGACACAACCAGAGCAGACCTGGTCTGACCATGAAGGATACAACCAGAGCAGACATGGGCTGACCATGAAGGACACAACCAGAGCAGACATGGGCTGACCATGAAGGACACAACCAGAGCAGACATGGGCTGACCATGAAGGACACAACCAGAGCAGACATGGTCTGACCATGAAGGACACAACCAGAGCAGACAAGCTCTGACCATAAAGGACACAACCAGAGCAGACTTGGACTGACCATTAAGGACACAACCAGAGCAGACCTGGCCTGACCATGAAGGACACAACCAGAGCAGACCTGCACTGACCATAAAGGACACAACCAGAGCAGAACTGGGCTGACCATAAAGGACACAACCAGAGCAGACCTGGCCTGACCATGAAGGACACAACCAGAGCAGACCTGGGCTGACCATGAAGGACACAACCAGAGCAGACCTGGGCTGACCATGAAGGACCCAACCAGAGCAGACCTGGTCTGACCATGAAGGACACAACCAGAGCAGACCTGGGCTGACCATAAAGGACACAACCAGAGCAGACCTGGGCTGACCATAAAGGACACAACCAGAGCAGACCTGGGCTAACCATAAAGGACACAACCAGAGCAGACCTGGGCTGACCATGAAGGACACAACCAGAGCAGACCTGGGCTGACCATGAAGGACACAACCAGAGCAGACCTGCACTGACCATGAAGGACACAACCAGAGCAGACCTGGTCTGACCATGAAGGATACAACCAGAGCAGACATGGGCTGACCATAAAGGACACAACCAGAGCAGACATGGGCTGACCATGAAGGACACAACCAGAGCAGACATGGGCTGACCATGAAGGACACAACCAGAGCAGACATGGGCTGACCATGAAGGACACAACCAGAGCAGACAAGCACTGACCATAAAGGACACAACCAGAGCAGACTTGGGCTGACCATTAAGGACACAACCAGAGCAGACCTGGCCTGACCATGAAGGACACAACCAGAGCAGACACTCACTGACCATAAAGGACACAACCAGAGCAGAACTGGGCTGACCATAAAGGACACAACCAGAGCAGACCTGGGCTGACCATGAAGGACACAACCAGAGCAGACCTGGGCTGACCATTAAGGACACAACCAGAGCAGATCTGCACTGACCATAAAGGACACAACCAGAGCAGACCTGGGCTCACCATAAAGGACACAACCAGAGCAGACCTGGGCTGACCATAAAAGACACAAACAGAGCAGGCCTCGGCTATCCATGAAGTTATACCAGGGTTCGACAAACCCGGGCGCCAGGTCGCCAGTGGCGCCTAGAAAATCATGCCTGGCGCCCGGGGAATTAACCCCTCTCTGCCATCAGACGTACTATTCCGTCCATGTGACCCTGGACCTAATTCCCATGGACGGAATAGTACGTCATGGGCGATCAGCTGCTTTCCCGGGGGGAGCGCAGCTGATCGCCGCCGGGTGTCAGCTGATTATCACAGCTGACACCCGTGACTGTGTGTCAGGAGCGGTCACGGACCGCTCCCGGCACATTAACCCTTGGCACACCGCGATCAAACATGATCGCGGTGTACCCGGGGCACAGGGGAGGATCGCGCAGGCAGGGGGCTCCCTGCGCGCTCCCCTGAGACCCTCAGAGCAGCGCGATGTGTCGCGCTGTTCCGAGGGTCCGTCCTCCCTCCAGGTCCCCGGATCCAAGATGGCGCCGGGGTCCTGCAGGGAGGCGGCTTCTTCAGTGCCTGCTGAGAGCAGGCGCTGGGGAAGCCTGCAGCGATGCCAGAGCGATCGCTGGTGTGACAGAGTGCTGTGCACACTGTCACACCAGCGATCTGATAAAATACTGTGATGTCCCACCCTGGGACAAAGTAAAAAAGTAAAAAAAGTAAAAATAAAAAGTGTAAAAAAAAATCATAAAAAAAAAAAAAATATTCCCCAATAAATTCATTTTTTCCTGTAAATAAAAAAAACAAAACAATAAAAGTACACATATTTGGTATCGTCGCGTCCGTAACGACCCCCCCTATAAAACTGTCCCACTAGTTAACCCCTTTAGTGAACCCCTTAAAAAAAAAAAAAAAAAACGAAGCAAAAAATCAATGCTTTATCATCATACCGCCGAACAAAAAGTGAAATAACACGCGATCAAAAAGACCGATATAAATAAACATGGTACCAATGAAAACGTCATCTTGTCCCGCAAAAAACGAGCCGTCACACAGCATCATCAGCGAAAAAATAAAAAGTTATAGCTCGCAGAATAAAGCGATGCAAAAATAATGATTTTTATATAAAATTGTTTTCATTCTATAAAAGCGCCAAAACCTAAAAAATGATATAAATGAGGTATCGCCATAATCGTACTGACCAGAAGAATAAAACTGCTTTATCAATTTTACCACACGCGGAACGGTATAAACGCCTCCCCCAAAAGAAATTCATGAATTGCTGATTTTTGTTCATTCTAACCTCCCAAAAATCGAAATAAAAAGCGATCAAAAAATGTCACGTGGTCATAAATGGTACCAATAAAAACGTCAACTCGTCCCGCAAAAAATAAGACCTCACATGACTCTGTGGGCCAAAATATGAAAAAATTATAGCTCTCAAAATGTGGTGATGCAAAAAACTATTTTTTGCAATAAAAAGCATCTTTTAGCGTGACAGCTGCCAATCACAAAAACCCGCTATAAATAGTAAATCAAACCCCCCTTTATCACCCCCTTAGTTAGGGAAAAATAATAAAATTAAAAAAATGTATTTATTTCCATTTTCCCGTTTAGGGTTGCGGCTAAAGTTAGGGTTAGGGTTAGGGTTGGCGCTAACGTTAGTATTAGGGTTAGGGTTGGCGCTAACGTTAGTATTAGGGTTAGGGTTGGCGCTAACGTTAGTATTAGGGTTAGGGTTGGCGCTAACGTTAGTATTAGGGTTAGGGTTGGCGCTAACGTTAGGATTAGGGTTGGGATTAGAGTTATGGGTGTGTTAGGGTTAGGTTTGTGGTTAGGGTTGGGACTAGGGTTATTGGTGTTTGGGGTTAGGGTTGGAGTTAGAATTGGGGGGTTCCTGCTGTTTAGGCACATCAGGGGCTCTCGAAATTTGACATGGCGTCTGATCTCAATTCCAGCCAATTCTGCGTTGAAAAAGTCAAATGGTGCTCCTTCACTTCTGAGCTCTGCCATGCGCCCAAACAGTAGTTTACCCCACATATGGGGTATCAGCATACTCTGGACCCCAAGAGTTATTGTGCAATTTGGCCTATTTCTCCTGTTACCCTTGGGAAAATAAAAAACTGGGGGCGACAAAATCATTTTTGTAAAAAAAAAAAAAATGATTTTTTTGTTTTTACGGCTGTATGTTATAAAACTTCTGTGAAGTACTTGGGGCTTCATAGCGCTCACCACACTTCTAGATAAGTTCCTTGTGGGGTCTATTTTCCAAAATGGGGTCACTTGTGGGGGGTTTCCACTGTTTAGGCGCATCAGGGGCTCTCCAAATGCGACATGACGCCCCCAGACCATTCCATCAAAGTCTGCAATCCAAAACGTCACTACTTCCCTTCCGAGCCCCGACGTGTGCCCATACAGTAGTTTTCTCCCACATATTGGGTATCAGCGTACTCAGGACAATTTGGACAACAACTTTTGGGGTCCAATTTCTCCTGTTACCCTTGTGAAAATAAAATATTGGGGGCGAAAAAATCATTTTTGTAAAAAAAAAAAAGGATTTTTTATTTTTACGGCTGTACGTTATAAACTTCTGTGAAGCACTTCGGGGTTCAAAGTGCTCACCACACATCTAGATAAGTTCCTTGTGGGGTCTATTTTCCAAAATGGGGTCACTTGTGGGGGGTTTCCACTGTTTAGGCGCATCAGGGGCTCTCCAAATGCGACATGACTCCCCCAGACCATTCCATCAAAGTCTGCAATCCAATACGTCACTACTTCCCTTCCGAGCCCTGACGTGCACCCATACAGTAGTTTACTCCCACATATTGGGTATCAGCATACTCAGGACAAATTGGACAACAACTTTTGGGGTCCAATTTCTCCTGTTACCCTTGTGAAAATAAAATATTGGGGGCTAAAAAATCATTTTTGTAAAAAAAAAATAGAAATTTTTTATTTTACGGCTGTACGTTATAAACTTCTGTGAAGCACTTTGGGGTTCAAAGTGCTCACCACACATCTAGATAAGTTCCTTGAGGGGTCTAGTTTCCAAAATAGTGTCATTTGTGGGGGGTTTCCACTGTTTAGGCAGATCAGGAGCTCTCCAAACACGACATGGCATCCAGCCAATTCTGCGTTGAAAAAGTCAAACGGCGCTCCTTCCCTTCCAAACTCTGCCATGCACCCAAACAGTGGTTTACCCCCACATATGGGGTATCAGCGCACTCAGGACAAATTGCACAGTAACTTTTGGAGTCTTGTTTCCCTTGGGAAAATAAAAATTGGGGTGAAAAGATCAATTTTGTGGAAAAAATATAATTTTTTAATTTTACGGCTCTACGTTATAAACTTGTGTGAAGCACTTGGGGTTCAAATTGCTCACCAAAGATCTAGATAAGTTCCTTAGGGGGTCTAGTTTCCCAAATGGGGTCACTTGTGGGGGGTTTCCACTGTTTAGGCACATCAGGGGCTCTCCAAATGCAACATGGCGTCCAATCTCAATTCCAGCCAATTTTGGTTGGAAAAAGTCAAATAGTGCTCCTTCCATTCCGAGCTCTGCCATGCGCCCAAACAGTGGTTCCCCCCCACATATGGGGTATCAGCGTACTCAGGACAAATTGGACAACAAATTTTGTGGTCCAATTTCTCCTGTTACCTATGGGAAAATAAAAAATTAGTGACTAAGATATAATTTTTGTGGGAAAAAAATAGGATTTTTTATTTCATGCCGGGCATTATAAACTTGTGTGAAGCACTTGGGGGTTCAAATTGCTCACCAAAGATCTAGATAAGTTCCTTAGGGGGTCTAGCTTCCAAAATGGGGTCACTTGTGGGGGGTTTCCACTGTTTAGGCTCATCTGGGGCACTACAAACGGAACATGACCCCCATCAATGTTTGCATTCCAAAACGTTACTGCTTCTTTTCCAAGCCCTGCCGTGCGCCCAAACAGTTTCCCCCCCCCACATATGGGGTATCAGCGTACTCAGGACAAATTGGACAACAAGTTTTGGGGTCCAATTTCCTTGGGAAAAATCAAAAATTTGGGACTAAAAAATCATTTTTGTGGAAAATTGTTTTTTTTTTTTTCACACCCAGGCATTATAAACTTTTGTGAAACACTTTGGGGTTCAAAGTGCTCACAACAGATCTAGATAAGTTCCTTAGGGGTCTAGTTTCCAAAATGGTGTCACTTGTGGGGGGTTTCCACTGTTTAGGCGTATCAGGGGCTCTCCAAACACGACATGGCGTCCAATCTCAACTCCAGCCAATTTTAGTTTGAAAAAGTCAAATGGCGCTCCTTCCCTTACGAGCTCTGCCGTGTGCCCAAACAGTGGTTTTCCCCCACATATGGGGTATTGGCGTACTCAGGAGAAATTGCACAACAAATTTATCTGTCCATTTTCTCCTTTTACCCTTGTGAAAATAAAAAAAAGTTTGTAAAAGATCATTTTTGTGGCTAAAAAGTTAAATATTAATTTTTTCCATCCACGTTGCTTCAGCTCCTGTGAAGCACCTGAAGGGTTAATAATCTTCTTGAATGTAGTTTTGAGTACCTTGAGGGGTGCAGTTTTTATAATGGTGTCACTTTTGGGTATTTTCTGCCATATAGACCCGTCAAAGTGACTTCAAATGTGAGGTGGTCCCTAAAACACGGATTTTGGTAAAGACTTACCTGTAAAATCCTTTTCAGCGAAGGAAGGAAGAGAGACACAGTATTCATTACTGATGGGTAGGCGGAGCCCCAGATCAGGATGTTACCTCAGATCAAAAGAGTGATGACTGGCTGGCCCCTCCAGCTCGGGCTCCTCCTACTCAGCTCCAGTCGTATCAAAGCTTTTAGGAAAAGAGCCAAGATCACCAGCGGAGCAACATAACCCCTTCTGAAGGAACTTCAGAGAAAAAACACAAGGATACAGGTTATGCATGCAAAGAAAGCCAAAAACCACAGAGTTCCAGGTACTACTCACGGAACCTGACTACTGCGATGAGCTGGCGATGCTGGAACAGAGCCTTAGCGCGCTGACCTCAGCCCAGATAATCGCTATCAGATAAGGGTCGCGCTGCATCTGAAAACATCAACACACTTCTGCCGTGGGAGGGTGCTGTGTCTCTCTTCCTTCCTTCGCTGAAAAGGATTTTACAGGTAAGTCTTTACCAAAATCCGTGTTTCAGCTGCAGATGAAGGAAGAGAGCCACAGTATTCATTACTGATGGGACGTCCCAAAGCAGTTCAAAAATAAGGGTGGGAAAAAACCAACAAAAGGCAGAAACCCAACAACCTTAATAACAAAGCGCAACCAGCGCTAAACACAAGTTCATCCAGAACTTTAAACTACAGCTGCCTGCAGGACCCTACGTCCGAGGGCTGCATCAGCGGAAGCACTGACGTCCACTTTATAAAACCTTGTAAACGTGTGGACAGAGCGCCAAGTCGCCGCTCGGCAAAGCTGCACTGCCGAAGCACCTTGATGAAAAGCCCACGATGAAGCCACAGCTCTCGTGGAATGGGCTCGAATCTTAATCGGGCAAGATTCACCCTGAAGACGGTAAGCTTCCAAAATAGCTGACCGGATCCAACGAGCTATAGAACCCTTGGAAGCTCGTTGACCACGCCGACGACCTGCCGGAACCACAAACAGGGAGTCCGTCTTACGAAAACCTTGAGTAATAGATAGATAAAACTTCAAGGCCCGCACTAAATCCAATGTGTGTAAATCTCGCTCTTTCGTATTCTTCGGATCCGGACAGAGTGAAGGCAACACAATATCCTGGTTAACATGAAATTGTGACACCACTTTAGGCAAAAAATCACCCCGAGTGCGAAGCACTACACGATCCGGAAAAAAACTCCAGAAAAGGAGGCGAGCAAGAAAGAGCTGCCAATTCAGAAACTCTCCTCAAGGAAGTGACTGCAACAAGGAAAGCCACCTTCCAAGAAAGTAAAGAAAGGCTAGCAGAAACCATAGGTTCAAAAGGTTTATGCTGAAGAGCCTCCAAAACAAGGTTGAGCCGCCAAGGAGACACGGGTGCCTTCCGCGGCGGAAACTTACGAGAGATACCTCGGAAAAAGGAGAGCACGTCTCTATTCGAAGCAATGGTTCTCCGAAACAATAAGGACAGAGCAGAAATCTGACCTTTCAGAGTGCTAACTGCCAAACCCTTGTCTAGCCCATGCTGCAGAAAAGCCAACAGGTTGGGAATGGAAAATTTTCTCGGGTTCCGAGAAGACCCCAAACACCACGAAAAGAAGGTTTCCCAAATTTTGTGGTAAATCCTAGAAGTAGCCGGACATCTTGCAGCACGAAGGGTAGCAATGACCTCGGCTGAAAAACCTCTACGGGTCAAGATTTCGGTCTCAAGAGCCACGCCGTCAAACGCAGGGACATCAAGTCCGGATGACAAATGGGCCCCTGAGTCAACAAGTCCGGTTGAAGAGGGAGTGGAAACGGAGGTGCCGCCAACAGCGACATTATTGTCGAGAACCACACCCTTCTTGGCCAGTCTGGAGCTATCAGAATAGCTGGAATTCTCTCTAGTCTGATCCGACGCAGCACTAGAGGAAGTAAGGATATCGGCGGGAATACATAGATCAGCTCGAACTGATCCCACTGAGCCACTAGAGCATCCACCGCCACCGCCTTCGGGTCCTTGTACCTGGACATGAATGTCGGTAACTTGGCATTGGACCTGGATGCCATCAAATCCACTTGGGGGGTTCCCCAGCGAGAGCACAGTAGTGCAAAGACTTCCGGGTGGAGGCTCCATTCCCCGGGATCCATCCTTCTGCGACTGAGAAAGTCCGCTGTAATATTCTGAACCCCTGGAATGTGAATCGCCGAAATGGCTGGTACATTGGCCTCTGCCCAAATCAGAATTCGGGACACCTCTACCATGAGACTGGAACTCCTTGTCCCACCTTGGTGATTGATATACGCGACAGCCGTCGCATTGTCTGTCTGCACACGGACTGGCAGACCGCTCAAAGGGACCGTCCAATGTTGGAGGCAAAGGAAAATCGCCCTCAATTCCAGGATGTTGATCGGAAGCACAGACTCTTCCGGTGACCATACCCCCTGAATCCAGAGATTGTTCCAAACACCCCCCCAGCCCGTCAGGCTGGCATCGGTGGTTATGACTGACCACTTCAGAGGGAGGAAAGACTTCCCCAGGGAGAATGCCCCTGGACGTAACCACCATTCTAGAGAATCCCGCACCGCGCGAGAAATGGTGACACTGCAATCCAGCGATTGCGACTGATTCCATCGACTCAAGATGAACTTTTGAAGAGTCCTGGAGTGGAACTGGGCAAAAGGAATTGCCTCCATGGACGCCACCATCAGTCCCAGAAGACGCATACACTTCCGTAGGGACATTGCCGTTGAGGATGTCATAATCTGTACATGTCGAAGAAGACATGACTGTTTGTCTGGTGGTAGGGAAACTACCGACCGAAACGTGTCGAGATGCATTCCCAAAAAGAGAATTGTCCTCGATGGTTCCAGGGACGACTTCTCCCAATTGACCAGCCAACCGAAGTCTTTCAGAAACTGAAGAGACAAATCCCGAGCCGTCAACGCCTCCTCCTCCGAGGAAGCCACGATCAAAAGATCGTCCAGATAAGGGAGAATCGTAATCCCCTGTCTTCGAAGGAGTGCCATGAGGGGCGCCAGAATTTTTGTAAAGACCCTTGGCGCTGAGGCTAAGCCGAACGGCAGAGCCACGAACTGGTAATGATTCTGACCTATGGCAAATCGAAGAAAGCGCTGATGAGCCTTTCCGATGGGAATATGCAAATAGGCGTCGCGAATGTCGATTGACACCAGAAAATCGTTCTGTGACAGAGCTGCCACAACGGAACGAAGCGACTCCATGCGAAATTTCCGGGCATGGACATGCCGGTTCAATCGCTTGAGATCCAGAATCGGGCGAAATTTGTTCTCCTTTTTGGGAACTATAAAAAGGTTGGAATAAAAACCTTTCCCTCGGTCCTCTGACGGAACCGGTATCACTACACCCTTTTGTAGTAGCGATTCGATCTCTCGCTGTAGAGCGACAACAAGCTCGGGTTCCGACGGAACGCGAGACTGACAAAAAACATTTGGGGGTCGAGAAGCAAACTCTATGAAATAGCCTGCCGACACTATTCGCGTTACCCAGGAATCTGGAACGCGAGCCATCCAAGTCTCCTTGAAAAGAAGCAGGCGACCCCCCACTCGAGAATCCTCGAGTGGACCCCTGGCGTCAATCCGACTTTGCGGTTTTCTTGTCAAGTTCCCGCTTGTTCTGGCGGAAACTCTGCTTCCAGGGAGTACGAGTTTTCTGAGAGGATTTCTTTCCTGAGAAAGAAGGACGACCCGATCCCCACGAGGAGTGACTAGATCGTCCTCGGCCCCGAAAGGACCGCCGACCACTATAAACACCAGGCTTACTGGACACCGAGGCCATGGCCCTTCGCTGTGGTAATGCTGATTCCTTCGCCTTAGCCTTGGAAATCAGCTCTGTGAGGTCGGATCCAAAAAGATGGCCACCCTTGTAAGGTAAGGCCAACAACCTGTTTGGAAACTGCGTCCCCGGCCCACTGTCTGAGCCATAAAGCTCTTCTGACTGTGACCGCTGAAGCTTGCGCTTTGGCCAGCAGAGATGCCGTATCCAGACCGGCATCAAAGATATAACAGGCTGCCATTTCTAACCATTCACAAGTTTCCCGTATCTCAGATAACGGAGATTCATTTTGCAACTCCGTCTTCAGACGTGCCAACCAGCTTAGAGAAGCTCTAGCAGCACACATGGATCCTAGCACTGCTCGAAATCCATGACCCGCAGCCTCATAGCTTGCTTTTGCCGCCAATTCTGCCTTTCTATCCAAAGGCTCCTGTAAGCTCGCTTTTCCCTTAATAGGGAGTAGAGAGGATTTACTAAGCTGAGACAAAGACACATCCACTTCAGGAGCAGAAGTCCAATTAGCCTTTAACTCCGTAGAGCAAGGATAAAGTGTATCAAAGAAATGCGTTCCATGAAAACGCTTATCTGGACATAGACGTTCCTCCTCTATTACACCATTAAGCTCATCCAGAGCTGGCAATGTTGTGCGCGAAGCACGGGACTCCTGGAAAATGCGTGCTGATTTACCAGGACGACTAGTTACCTCCTCCGGTAACTGTAGTATATCTCTCATGGCTTCAATTAATGCCTCCGTACGCTTCGTCATAGAGGAACGCCCCTGCGGCTCGTCCGTATCTGAATCGGATATTTCTCCATCCGAATTTAAAGGGGAACTCTGCCCAATATCAGATACATCTGACTCGCTCCGTGTAGAGGCCGGTAACGGCCTGCGTCGCTTCCTCTGAGAGGAATTAGCAGACACATATTGACCTAAAAGGTCAGATAAGTTATTAATCGATCGAGCGATATCATCCAATTTTCCACCGCTGTCGACCGCAGCGCTAGACGCTGTGGAGGTCTGCGTATCTGATTGCCGCAATGGCACTGGGACGTGATCCGCGGCATCTGAACTCTGTTCAGACATGTCTCACCTGTATGAGCAGGTCAAAGCGGTAATACCAGCAAAAAACTATGCGGTTTTTTTTTTTTTTTTTTTTCAAACGCTGAAGGGTTAACGCTCCACCAAGCAGAGTTACCCCAGCGGTATTCAGTCAGCAAATTTAGCAGGTAGAAATAACCCTCAAAGGGGTTAATATTGCAAACTCACCAAAATATATATATATTTGTGAGCCCCAGCCAATTTTTATGTCTCTGATGAGACTGCAGCTGCAGGATAGCGATCGCTGCGCTGCGGGGTGAGGAATCCGCACTCACCCAGCTGGCCGTGGTGTCTATATGAGGAGGGGAGCGGTCCGAGGAGCCCAGGAGCCTGAGTAATGGCCGCCACAGTGAGGGGGTCGCAGGAGAAAAGCCAGAGCGCGCGTCTTCCTGCTCAAAAGACCGGGATAGATAGGCCACGCCCCCTGCTAGCTCAAATAATGAGCGCGAACTCTCCCCGCTCCTGCTCCCTCTCTGTCCTGCAGCTATCTGCCTGCAGACAAAAAATCACCACATCTTCATGTAGTAACGCTGTCACAGCAGCGCTGAAGCATACTGACATTACATGTAGTAGCGCTGTCACAGCAGCGCTGAAGCATACTGACATTACATGTAGTAGCGCTGTCACAGCAGCGCTGAAGCATACTGACATTACATGTAGTAGCGCTGTCACAGCAGCGCTGAAGCATACTGACATTACATGTATTAGCGCTGTCACAGCAGCGCTGAAGCATACTGACATTACGTGTAGTAGCGCTGTCACAGCAGCGCTGAAGCATACTGACATTACATGTAGTAGCGCTGTCACAGCAGCGCTGAAGCATACTGACATACATGTAGTAACGCTGTTTTCACAGTAGCGCTGAAGCATACTGACATTAGTAATAGCGCTGCTCATTCAGACGCTAAAGCACTCACACATAATTATTATTAAAATTTGTGTGGAGTACTCACCAGCCAAGGCGCCACAGGGACCCTCAGGGGTTTCTGGCGCAGTGCCCATGCTTCCCCCCAGGGCGAAGAACGCAGTGACCGCACGTGTGGTTTGCGTTCCCGCCAGAGAAGCTCTCCTCATCCCCCAGGGCCGGCAAGGATTCTGCAGGGACTTTGAGTAAATACAGATCCGCCAAGGGAGAGGTTGGGGTACAGCAGCGCTGATACCCCTGAGACCTCTAGACCAACTAGTGATCCAAGTCTCCTGTCCGAATATTAAAATAATAAAATCTTCTGAGGAGCTGCATTAGCAGCGACCATCCTCTGGACCTCAAATCTTAGACTGGAGCTGAGTAGGAGGAGCCCGAGCTGGAGGGCCAGCCAGTCATCACTCTTTTGATCTGAGGTAACATCCTGATCTGGGGCTCCGCCTACCCATCAGTAATGAATACTGTGGCTCTCTTCCTTCATCTGCAGCTGAAAAAATGGCTTTGTAAATTTTGTTGTAAAAATGAGAAATCACTGGTCAACTTTTAACCCTTATAATTTCCTAACAAAGAAAAATTTTGGTTCCAAAATTGTGCTGATGTAAAGTAGACATGTGGGAAATGTTATTTCTTAACTATTTTGTGTGACATATTTCTCTGTTTTAAGGGAAAAAAAAATTCAAAGTTTGAAAATTGCAAAATTTTTAAAATTTTCGCCATATTTGCTTTTTTTCAAAAATAAACGCAAGTTATATCGAAGAAATTTTACCACTAACATGAAGTACAATATGTCACGAGAAAACAATCTCAGAATCGCGAAGATCCGTTGAAGCGTTCCAGAGTTATAACCTCATAAAGAGACAGTGGTCAGAATTGTAAAAATTGGCCCGGTCATTAACGTGCAAACCACCCTTGGGGGTGAAGGGGTTAAAGAGGAAAGTGCCGGGGCCCTGAGCAGGTGGGGGGGCCCACTCGCCGTCGGGCACCCCGGTGCCAGTTAGCGGTGTCAGCGCCGCCACTGGGCCCCCCCCCCCCCCCCCCGCTTGCTCAGGGCCACGGCAGCAGCCGGCACAATACTTACCTCTCCCCATGCCTCCGCTGCCGCAGCTCCAGGGGGCGCCTGCGCTTCCTCTCTCACAGCAGCGCCGCTGAATGACGACATCATTCAGCGGCCAGCTGTGGCAGAGAGCGCGCGGACGCGGACAGGTGAGGCGTGTGTGTGCCTGCGTGTGTGTATGTGAGAGAGTGCTGCCTGCGGTGCTGTATGTGTGATGGTGGTGGGGGGAGGCAGTGATGGTGGTGAGGAGGCAATGATGATGATGATGATGATGATGGGGAGGCAATGATAATGGGAAGGCAATGATG
Source organism: Oophaga sylvatica (assembly GCA_033576555.1). Classification (NCBI taxonomy): domain Eukaryota; kingdom Metazoa; phylum Chordata; class Amphibia; order Anura; family Dendrobatidae; genus Oophaga; species Oophaga sylvatica. Next base: position 608,160,468 of record JARQOD010000003.1, on the reverse strand, counting down.
ATGATGATATTAATGGGGAGGCAATGATAATTATGATGATGGGGAGACAATGATAATGGGAAGGCAATGATGATGATATTAATGGGGAGGCAATGATAATGGGAAGGCAATGATGATGATGATGATATTAATGGGGAGGCAATGATAATGATGATGATGGGGATGCAATGATAATGGGAAGGCAATGATGATGATGGGGAGGAAATGATGATGATGATGATGGGGAGAAAATGATGATGAGGGGAGGCAATGATGATGATAATGGGCAGGCGATGATGATAATAGGGAGTCTTTCCACAGCGCCCTTTCCTGAGCCGTAACAGAGCAGAACGCAGCACAGTGTAGGAGAGCTCCATATTTTGTATGGAGCATTATATTGGGTCCAGTATTCTGTATGGAGCATTATATGTGGTCCAGTATTCTGTATGGAGCATTATATGGGGGATGGCGGGGTGACATCCTGCATGGGATATTATATGGGTGATGAGGGGGAGACTGTGGTGCCCATAATATTGTATGGAGGACTGTACTGTCCAGTCTGTACTGTGCACTGTGAGGATTTGTTGGTTTTTGAGCTATTGTACAATTTACAATAGGTATCAGTCATGTAATGGAAGAAGAGAAGTATTTGGCGTTGTGCTATACCTATATTTCTCTGCAGTATCTGTGCATCATGAATCGTGGTCTGTGTTAAGGGGGCCCACTGAGACTCTTTAGCCCGGGGCCCATAAAAACCTGGAGCCAGCCCTGGCCGTCTGGATTGCCTTCGCTGCGCTGATTGGCTGCCTAAAATCACAAGGCATGTTCATGGCCACAAAAAGCAAAGTGAAAAACACTAGAATGTTGCCTAAAATCTAATATATCAAAATATAATATTTATTATCTTTAGAAGTCAAATGTTTATAACGTTTGTAATTTTTTTTGTTAAATTAAAAACCAAGTTTGTTAAAAAAAAAATTCTGGCTCCTAAATTTTTTGGCTGGCTCCTAGATTCTGAACAACTTTGTCGACCCCTGAGTTACACAACCAGAGCAGACCTGCAGTGACCATAAAAGACACAAACAGAGCAGGCCTTGGCTATCCATGAAGTTACACAACCAGAGCAGACCTGCACTGACCATAAAGGACACAACCAGAGCAGACCTGCAGTGACCATAAAAGACACAAACAGAGCAGGCCTTGGCTATCCATGAAGTTACACAACCAGAGCAGACCTGGGCTGACCATAAAGGACACAACCAAAGCAGACCTGCACTGACCATAAAAGACACAAACAGAGCAGGCCTTGGCTATCCATGAAGTTACACAACCAGAGCAGACCTGCACTGACCATAAAGGACACAACCAGAGCAGACCTGCACTGACCATAAAAGACACAAACAGAGCAGGCCTCGGCTATCCATGAAGTTACACAACCAGAGCAGACCTGGGCTGACCATAAAGGACACAACCAGAGCAGACCTGCACTGACCATAAAAGACACAAACAGAGCAGGCCTCGGCTATCCATGAAGTTACACAACCAGAGCAGACCTGGGTGACCATGAAGGACATGTTTGGCCTGCTGCAGCTGCTTGCTATGCTGATGACTAGTCGCTGTCTGCCTTCTATATCAGATGGGTCACCGCGGTGCTGCTTATAGCAGGTTACAGCAGCTGTGCTTGTAAGGAACGTTACATGGACCATAAGCTCACCTGTACTATGGTGAAAGCAGCCGGCAGGGGGCACATACTAAATAACATTTGGTGAGAGATGAAGGATCAAGGACTAATTCTGACTTTTCTGACCTGACGGCCCATACACATTAGATGAGTTTCCGTAACTGGCCGCCGATCTGGTGGGAGATATGTGGTCATTAGAGGAAATTGAGCAGATAAAATCTGACAATTCTGCAGTGGTGAGAAGCCGCGGCCAGTGAGGTGTCCGGAGGGGCCTTCTCTTCTGCCCCATCGGAACATAGACGCTCAAGGTAACACCAGTGAGTATGAGGAGTCGGAGAAAGCACTACAAGTGTCAGCCGCCACGATAAGCAGGCAGAGACACTGGGCCGCTGCGCAATGAGACTGCAGCCGGGGACTTACATTACTACATTACTGGTCACCAACGTACCTCAGTGATCATTTTACAGCTTTTACAAGGACCAATCTGACTGAATAACTGGAGGATAAGAACTTCAGTGACGTCTCTGGAGAGATTCCCCACATACCTGCAGAGAGAGAAAACCCGCTCAGACAGCAAGAGAACCAGATCAACGGCATACAGAGGGGAGAGTAACGCCGCCACTCCCGATGTCACATAATGTCACCAGCTCCTCTAGTGCTGGTCCTCAGCCACTCCCCGATGTCACCAGCGCCTCTAGTGCTGGTTCTCAGCCACTCCCCGATGTCAAATAATGTCACCTGCGCCTCTAGTGCTGGTCCTCAGCCCCTCACCGATGTCACATAATGTCACCTGCCCTCTAGTGCTGGTCCTCAGCCACTCCCCGATGTCACCAGCGCCTCTAGTCTGTCAGCCACTCCGATGTCCTAAGTCGGGCTCTATGCTGGTCCTCAGCCACTCCCCGATGTCACATAATGTCACCTGCGCCTCTAGTGCTGGTCCTCAGCCCCTCACCGATGTCACATAATGTCACCAGCTCCTCTAGTGCTGGTCCTCAGCCACTCCCGATGTCACCAGCGCCTCTAGTGCTGGTCCTCAGCACTCCCCGATGTCACATAAGTCACCTGCGCCTCTAGTGCTGGTCCTCAGCCCTCCCGATGTCACATAATGTCACCTGCCCTCTAGTGCTGGTCCTCAGCCACTCCCGATGTCACCAGCGCCTTAGTGCTGTCTCAGCCACTCCGATGTCACATAATGTCACCTGCGCTCTAGTGCTGGTCCTCAGCCCCTCCGATGTCACGTAATGTCACCAGCGCCTCTAGTGCTGGTCCTCAGCCACTCCCGTGTCACACCTGCGCCTTAGTGGTCCTCAGCCTCCCGATGTCACAGCCGCCTCTAGTGCTGGTCCTCAGCCACTCCCCGATGTCACCAGCGCCTCTAGTGCTGGTCCTCAGCCACTCCCCGATGTCACCAGCGCCTCTAGTGCTGGTCCTCAGCCACTCCCCGATGTCACATAATGTCACCTGCGCCTCTAGTGCTGGTCCTCAGCCCCTCACCGATGTCACATAATGTCACCTGCACCTGGTCCTCAGCCACTCCCCGATGTCACCAGCGCCTCTAGTGCTGGTTCTCAGCCCCTCCCCGATGTCACATGTCACCTGCACCTCTAGTGCTGGTCCTCAGCCACTCCCCGATGTCACCAGCGCCTCTAGTGCTGGTCCTCAGCCACTCCCCGATGTCACATAATGTCACCTGCGCCTCTAGTGCTGGTCCTCAGCCCCTCACCGATGTCACATAATGTCACCTGCACCTGGTCCTCAGCCACTCCCCGATGTCACCAGCGCCTCTAGTGCTGGTTCTCAGCCCCTCCCCGATGTCACATGTCACCTGCACCTCTAGTGCTGGTCCTCAGCCCCTCCCTGATGTCACGTAATGTCACCAGCGCCTCTAGTGCTGGTCCTCAGCCCCTCCCCGATGTCACAATGTCACCAGCGCCTCTAGTGCTGGTCCTCAGCCCCTCCCCGATGTCACATAATGTCATCAGTGCCTCTAGTGCTGGACCTCAGCCCCTCCCCGATGTCACATAATGTCACCAGCGCCTCTAGTGCGGGTCCTCAGCCCCTCCCCGATGTCACATGCGCCTCTAGTGCTGGTCCTCAGCCCATCCCCGATGTCACATAATGTCACCAGCGCCTCTAGTGCTGGACCTCAGCCCCTCCCCACTGTCACATGTCACCTGCCCCTCTAGTGCTGGACCTCAGCCCCTCCCCACTGTCACATGTCACCTGCGCCTCTAGTGCTGGACCTCAGCCCTCCCCGATGTCACATAATGTCACCTGCACCTCTAGTGCTGGTCCTCAGCCCCTCCCCGATGTCACATAATGTCACCTGTGCCTCTAGTACTGGTCCTCAGCCCCTCCCCGATGACACATGTCACCCGCGCCTCTAGTGCTGGTCCTCAGCCCCTCCCCGATGTCACAATGTCACATGCGCCTCTAGTGCTGGTCCTCAGCCCATCCCCGATGTCACATAATGTCACCAGCGCCTCTAGTGCTGGACCTCAGCCCCTCCCCGATGTCACATAATGTCACCTGCACCTCTAGTGCTGGTCCTCAGCCCCTCCCCGATGTCACATAATGTCACCTGCGCCTCTAGTGCTGGTCCTCAGCCCCTCCCCGATGACATGTCACCCGCGCCTCTAGTGCTGGTCCTCAGCCACTCCCCGATGTCACATAATGTCACCTGCGCCCCTCCCCGATGTCACATAATGTCACCCGCGCCTCTAGTGCTGGTCCTCAGCCCATCCCCAATGTCACATAATGTCACCAGCACCTCTAGTGCTGGTCCTCAGCCCCTCCCCGATGTCACATAATGTCACCAGCGCCTCTAGTGCTGGTCCTCAGCCCCTCCCCGATGTCACATAATGTCACCAGCGCCTCTAGTGCTGGACCTCAGCTCCTCCCCGATGTCACATAAATGTTATCTGCCCCCTCTAGTGCTGGTCCTCAGCCCCTCCCGGATGTCACAATGTCACCAGCGCCCCTAGTGCTGGACCTCAGCCCCTCCCCGATGTCACATAATGTCACCTGCGCTCTAGTGCTGGTCCTCAGCCCCTCCCCACTGTCACATACATGTCACCTGCCCTCTAGTGCTGGTCCTCAGCCCCTCCCCGAGCACTGCGCCTCTATGCATGGTCATCACCCTCCCCGTGTCTATGCACTGCGTAGTGCTGCCTCAGCCCCTCCCCACTGTCACATAATGTCACCGCGCCTCTAGTGCTGGTCATCAGCCCCTCCCCACTGTCACATACATGTCACCTGCCCCTCTAGTGCTGGTCCTCACCCTCCCCGAGTCACCTCGCCTCATGCGGCATCAGCCTCCCGATTCAATGTCACCTGCCCCTCTAGTGCTGGTCCTCAGCCCCTCCCCGATGTCACATGTCACCAGCCCCTCTAGTGCTGGTCATCAGTCCCTCCCCACTGTCACATACATGTCACCTGCCCCTCTAGTGCTGTACCTCAGCCCCTCCCCACATACATGTCACCTGCCCCTCTAGTGCTGGACCTCAGCCCTCCCCGATGGCACATACATGTCACCTGCGCCTCTAGTGCTGGACCTCAGCCCCTCCCCACTGTCACATGTCACCTGCCCCTCTAGTGCTGGACCTCAGCCCCTCCCCACTGTCACGTCACCTGCGCCTCTAGTGCTGGACCTCAGCCCCTCCCCACGTCACATGTCACCTGCCCTCTAGTGCTGGACCTCAGCCCCTCCCCACTGTCACAATGTCACCTGCCCCTCTAGTGCTGGACCTCAGCCCCTCCCCACTGTCACTCACCTGCGCCTCTAGTGCTGGACCTCAGCCCCTCCCCACTGTCACATGTCACCTGCCCCTCTAGTGCTGGACCTCAGCCCCTCCCCACTGTCACATGTCACCTGCCCCTCTAGTGCTGGACCTCAGCCCCTCCCCACTGTCACATGTCACCTGCCCCTCTAGTGCTGGACCTCAGCCCCTCCCACTGTCACATGTCACCTGCCCTCTAGTGCTGGACCTCAGCCCCTCCCACATCACGTCACCTGCCCCTCTAGTGCTGGACCTCAGCCCCTCCCCACTGTCACATGTCACTGCCCCTCTAGTGCTGGACCTCAGCCCCTCCCCACTGTCACATGTCACCTGCCCTCTAGTGCTGGACCTCAGCCCCTCCCCACTGTCACTACATGTCACCTGCCCTCTAGTGCTGGCCTCAGCCCCTCCCCACTGTCACATGTCACCTGCCCTTCTAGTGCTGGACCTCAGCCCCTCCCCATGTCACATATGTCACCTGCCCCTCTAGTGCTGGTCCTCAGCCCTCCCCACAGTCACATGTCACCTGCCCCTCTAGTGCTGGTCCTCAGCCCCTCCCCACTGTCACAATGTCACCTGCCCTTTCTAGTGCTGGACCTCAGCCCCTCCCCACTGTCACATACATGTCACCTGCCCCTCTAGTGCTGGTCCTCAGCCCCTCCCCACTGTCACATACATGTCACCTGCCCCTCTAGTGCTGGTCATCAGCCCCTCCCCGATGTCACAATGTCACCTGCCCCTCTAGTGCTGGACCTCAGCCCCTCCCATTGTCATATACACATTGCTCCCAGAGACGGTGGGCCGACACGTCCCCGGTGACGGGAGGAGCCGACACGTCCCCGGTGACGGAGGAGCCGACACGTCCCCGGTGACGGGAGGAGCGACACTCCCCGGTGGGGGAGAGCCGACACGTCCCCGGTGACGGAGGAGCCGACAGTCCTCGGTGACGGGAGGGAGCCGACAGTCCCGGTGACGGGAGGAGCCGACACGTCCCGGTGACGGGAGGAGCCGACAGTCCCCGGTGACGGGAGGAGCCGACACGTCCCGGTGACGGGGGGAGCCGACACGTCCCCGGTGACGGGAGGAGCCGACACGTTCCCGGTGACGGGAGGAGCCGACACGTCCCCGGTGACGGGAGGAGCCGACACGTTCCCGGTGACGGGAGGAGCCGACACGTCCCCGGTGACGGGAGGAGCCGACAGTCCCGGTGACGGGAGGAGCCGACACGTCCCCGGTGACGGGAGGAGCCGACACGTCCCCGGTGACGGGAGGAGCCGACACGTCCCCGGTGACGGGAGGAGCCGACACGTCCCCGGTGACGGGAGGAGCCGACACGTCCCCGGTGACGGGAGGAGCCGACACGTCCCCGGTGACGGGAGGAGCCGACACGTCCCCGGTGACAGGAGGGAGCCGACAAGTCCCCGGTGACAGGGGGAGCCGACACGTCCCCGGTGACAGGGGGAGCCGACAAGTCCCCGGTGACAGGGGGAGCCGACACGTCCCCGGTGACAGGAGGAGCCGACACGTCCCCGGTGACAGGAGGAGCCGACACGTCCCCGGTGACAGGAGGAGCCGACACGTCCCCGGTGACAGGAGGAGCCGACACGTCCCCGGTGACAGGAGGAGCCGACACGTCCCCGGTGACAGGAGGAGCCGACACGTCCCCGGTGACAGGAGGAGCCGACACGTCCCCGGTGACAGGAGGAGCCGACACGTCCCCGGTGACAGGAGGAGCCGACACGTCCCCGGTGACAGGAGGAGCCGACACGTCCCCGGTGACAGGAGGAGCCGACACGTCCCCGGTGACAGGAGGAGCCGACACGTCCCCGGTGACAGGAGGAGCCGACACGTCCCCGGTGACAGGGGAGCCGACACGTCCCCGGTGACAGGGGGAGCCGACAAGTCCCCGGTGACAGGAGGAGCCGACACGTCCCCGGTGACAGGAGGAGCCGACACGTCCCCGGTGACAGGAGGAGCCGACACGTCCCCGGTGACAGGAGGAGCCGACACGTCCCCGGTGACAGGAGGAGCCGACACGTCCCCGGTGACAGGAGGAGCCGACACGTCCCGGTGACAGGAGGAGCCGACACGTCCCCGGTGACAGGAGGAGCCGACACGTCCCCGGTGACAAGAGGAGCCGACACGTCCCCGGTGACAAGAGGAGCCGACACGTCCCCGGTGACAAGAGGAGCCGACACGTCCCCGGTGACAGGGGGAGCTGACAAGTCCTCAGTGACAGGAGGAGCTGACACGTCCCCGGTGACAGAGGAGCCGACACGTCCCCGGTGACAGGAGGAGCTGACACGTCCCCGGTGACAGGAGGAGCTGACACGTCCCGGTGACAGGAGGAGCTGACACGTCCCCGGTGACAGGAGGAGCCGACACGTCCCCGGTGACAGGAGGAGCTGACACGTCCCCGGTGACAGGAGGAGCCGACACGTCCCGGTGACAGGAGGAGCCGACACGTCCCCGGTGACAGGAGGAGCTGACAGAGCCGCTCTCCCCGCTGACACCCCGGCTGACAGACACACAGGCCGCCAGCTGCCTCACACTCACAAGGTGCGCGGTTGCCCGTCATCGTCCATGGCTGCTCCGGGCTACGCGTTATGAGAAGTTTCCACAGAGAAGAGGCGTCCCGGGAGAAGGACGCGGCGGCGGCGGCACCGAGGGCGACAGACACCCGCAATCCTCCGTCGGGTGCCCAGCAAAATGGCGTCAGACACCACCGACTAGCCAGAGAGAGGCGGCTCACTGCGCAGGCGCAGACCCGCCTATCGCGCGTGCACGTTCCGTCCTCGCACTATCTTCCCACGTTCACGTTTTTTGTAGTGATAGAGACGGGAAAACTCAGCCAGTGACGTCAGATGACAGCGGCATCCACACTGCGGCGGTTCCTGTGCGGCTTCTGCCTGCTGCTCCACTGTAGACACCGGACACGCGGCCTCATCGGAGCCTCCACTGTACACAGCTCAGTACTGAGGAGACCGGAGACGCCTCACCGGAGCCTCCACTGTACACAGCTCATTACTGAGGAGACCGAGACGCGGCCTCACCGGAGCCTCCACTGTACACAGCTCATACTGAGGAGACCGGAGAAGCCTCACCGGAGCCTCCACTGTACACAGCTCAGTACTGAGGAGACCGAGACCGCCTCACCGGAGCCTCCACTGTACACAGCTCAGTACTGAGGAGACCGAGACGCCTCACCGGAGCCTCCACTGTACACGCTCAGTACTGAGGAGACCGGAGACAGCCTCACGGAGCCTCCACTGTACACAGCTCAGTACTGAGGAGACCGGAGACGGCTCACGGAGCTCCACTGTACACAGCCATACTGAGGAGCCGAACGCCTCCCGGATCACTGTAACACACAGTACTGGAGACGGAGACGCGCCTCACCGAGCCTCCACTGTACACAGCTCAGTACTGAGGAGACCGGAGAACGGCCCCCACGAGCCTCCACTGTACAAGCTCAGTACTGAGGAGACCGGAGACACGCCTCACGGAGCCTCACTGTACCAGCTCATACAGGAGACCGAACGCCTCCGGTCCACGATAGGAGACCGGAGACACGCCTCACCGGAGCCTCCACTGTACACAGCTCTACTGAGGAGACCGGAGAGCGCCTCACCGAGCCTCCACTGTCACTATTACTGAGGAGACCGGAGACAGCCTCACCGGAGCCTCCACGTACAGTCATCACTGAGGAGACCGGAACGCTCACCGACCTCCACTGTACCGCTCAGTACTGAGGGACCGGAGACACGGCCTCACGGAGCCTCCACTGTACACAGCTCGTACTGAGGAACCGGAGACGCCTCACCGGAGCCTCCACTGTAACAGCTCATACTGAGGAGACCGGAGACCGGCCTCACCGGAGCTCCACTGACACACTCATACTGAGGAGACCGGAGACCGCCTCACCGGACCTCCACGTACACAGCTCATACTGAGGAGACCGGAGACGCGGCCTCACCGAGCCTCCACTGTACACAGCTCATACTGAGGAACCGGAGACACCCTCACCGGAGCCCCACTGTACACAGCTCATACTGAGGAGACCGGAGGAACCATGTAGTATATGGAACGAGAGCCTCACGAGCCTCCCTGTACAGCTATGAGGAGACGGAGACGCTCCCGAGCTCCGTCGTATTGGACGAGAACGCCTCACCGGAGCCTCCACTGTACACAGCTCAGTACTGAGGAGACCGGAGACGACGACCTCACGGAGCCTCCACTGTACACAGCTCATTACTGAGGAGACCGGAGACGGCCTCACCGGAGCCTCCACTGTACACAGCTCATTACTGAGGAGACCGGAGACGGGCCTCACCGGAGCCTCACTGTAACAGCTCATTACTGAGGAGACCGGAGACGGCCTCACCGGAGCCTCCACTGTACACAGCTCATTATGAGGAGACCGGAGACGCGGCCTCACGGAGCCTCCACTGTACACAGCTCATTACTGAGGAGACCGGAGACCGGCCTCACCGGAGCCTCCACTGTACACAGCTCATTACTGAGAACCGGAGACGCGGCCTCACCGGACCTCCACTGTACACAGCTCATTACTGAGGAGACCGGAGACACAGACCTCACCGGAGCCTCCACTGTACACAGCTCAGTTACTGAGGAGACCGGAGACGAGACCTCACCGGAGCCTCCACTGTACACAGCTCATTACTGAGGAGACCGGAGACCGGCCTCACGGAGCCTCCACTGTAACAGCTCATTACTGAGGAGACCGGAGACGAGACCTCACCGAGCCTCCACTGTACACAGCTCATACTGAGAGAACCGGAGACGCGGCCTCACCGAGCCTCCACTGTACACAGCTCATGTACTGAGGAGACCGGAGACCGGCCTCACCGGAGCCTCCACTGTACACAGCTCATTACTGAGGAGACCGGAGACAGCCTCACCGGAGCCTCCACTGTACACAGCTCATACTGAGGAGACCGGAGACAGGCCTCACGGAGCCTCCACTGTATACAAGCTCATTACTGAGGAGACCGGAGACAGCCTCACCGGAGCCTCCACTGTACACAGCTCATTATGAGAACGGAGACGCGGCCTCACCGGAGCCTCCACTGTACACAGCTCATTACTGAGGAGACCGGAGACACGCCTCACCGGAGCCTCCACTGTATACAGCTCATTACTGAGGAGACCGGAGAGCGACCTCACCGGAGCCTCCACTGTAACAGCTCATTACTGAGGAGACCGGAGACGGACCTCACCGGAGCCTTAGCAGTGAGGAGACGGAGACGAGGCCTCACGAGCTCCATGTAACAGCATAGAGGAGACGGGACGCGGCCTCACCGGAGCTCCAGTAACAGCCATTATGAGGAGACGAGACGCGGCCTCACGGAGCTCCACGTACACCTCTCTGAGGAGACCGGAGACCGCCTCACGGAGCCTCCACTGTAACAGCTCATTATGAGGAGACGGAGACCGGCCTCACGAGCCACTGTACAGCTCATTATGAGGAGCGGAGACGCGGCCACGGACCTCACTGTACACAGCTCATTACTGAGGAGACGGAGACGGCTCACCGGAGCCTCCACTGTATACAGTCATTACTGAGAGACGGAGCGCGGCTCAGGAGCCTCCACTGTACACAGTATACTGAGGAGACGGAGACCGGCTCACGGAGCCTCCACTGTATACAGCTCATATGAGGAGACGGGACGCGGCCTCACGGAGCTCCACTGTATACAGTCATACTGAGGAGACGAGACCGGCCTCACCGGAGCCTCCACTGTACACAGCTCAGTACTGAGGAGACCGGAGACCGGCCTCACCGGAGCCTCCACTGTAACAGCTCATTATGAGGAGACGGAGACGGCCTCACCGGAGCCTCCACTGTACACAGCTCATTACTGAGGAGACCGGAGACGAGCCTCACCGGAGCCTCCACTGTACACAGCTCATACTGAGGAGACGGAGAACGGCCTCACCGGAGCCTCCACTGTACACGCTCATTAATGAGGAGACGGAGACGCGTACTCACCGGAGCCTCCACTATACACAGCTCATTAATGAGGAGACGGAGACGCGGCCTCACGGAGCCTCACTGTATACAGCTCATTACTGAGGAGACCGGAGACGCGGCCTCACGGAGCCTCCACTGTACACAGCTCATTACTGAGGAGACTGGAGACACAACCTCACGGAGCCTCCACTGTATACAGCTCATACTGAGGAGACGGAGACACGGCCTCACCGGAGCCTCCACTGTACACAGCTCATACTGAGGAGACGGAGACGCAACCTCACGGAGCCTCACTGTACACAGCTCATTACTGAGGAGACGGAGATGCGGCCTCACGGAGCCTCCACTGTACACAGCTAATTATGAGGAGACCGGAGACCGACCTCACCGGAGCCTCCACTGTACACAGCTCATACTGAGGAGACCGGAGACCGCCTCACCGGAGCCCCCTGTACACAGCTCAGTACTGAGGAGACGGAGACCGGCCTCACGGAGCTCCACTGTACACAGCTCATACTGAGGAGACCGAGACGGGCCTCACCGGAGCTCCACTGTACACAGCTCATTACTGAGGAGACGGAGACGCCTCACGGAGCCTCCACTGTACACAGCTCATACTGAGGAGACCGGAGACACGGCCTCACCGGAGCCCCCTGTAACAGCTCAGTACTGAGGAGACGGAGACGGCCACACCGGCCTCACTGTAACAGCTCAGTACTGAGGAGACCGGAGACGCGTACTCACGGAGCCTCCACTGTACACAGCTCAGTACTGAGGAGACGGAGACACGGCCTCACCGGAGCCTCACTGTACACAGTCAGTACTGAGGAGACGGAGACACGGCCTCACCGGAGCCTCCACTGTACACAGCTCAGTACTGAGGAGACCGGAGACACGGCCTCACCGGAGCTCCACTGTACACAGCTCATTACTGAGGAGACCGGAGATGCGGCCTCACCGGAGCCTCCACTGTACAAGCTCATTAATGAGGAGACCGGAGACGCGTACTCACCGGAGCCTCCACTATACACAGCTCTTAAGAGGAGACCGGAGACGCGGCCTCACCGGAGCCTCCACTGTATACAGCTCATTACTGAGGAGACCGGAGACGCGGCCTCACGGAGCCTCCACTGTACACAGCTCATTACTGAGGAGACTGGAGACACAACCTCACCGGAGCCTCACTGTATACAGCTCATTACTGAGGAGACCGGAGACACGGCCTCACCGGAGCCTCCACTGTACACAGCTCATTACTGAGGAGACGGAGACGCGACCTCACCGGAGCTCCACTGTACACAGCTCATTACTGAGGAGACCGAGATGCGGCCTCACCGGAGCCTCCACTGTACACAGCTAATTATGAGGAGACCGGAGACGCGACCTCACCGGAGCCTCACTGTACACAGTCAGTACTGAGGAGACGGAGACGCGACCTCACCGAGCCTCACTGTACACAGCTCAGTACTGAGGAGACGGAGACGCGGCCTCACGGAGCCTCCACTGTACACAGCTCAGTACTGAGGAGACCGGAGACGCGGCCTCACCGGAGCCTCCACTGTACACAGCTCATTACTGAGGAGACGGAGACACGACCTCACCGGAGCCTCCACTGTACACAGCTCATTACTGAGGAGACCGGAGACACGGCCTCACCGGAGCCACCCTGTACACAGCTCAGTACTGAGGAGACCGGAGACGCGGCCACACCGGACCTCACTGTACACAGCTCATTACTGAGGAGACCGGAGACGAGACCTCACCGGAGCCTCCACTGTGCACAGCTCATTACTGAGGAGACGGAGACACGGCCTCACAGGAGCCTCCACTGTACACAGCTCATTACTGAGGAGACCGGAGACGCGGCCTCACCGGAGCCTCCACTGTACACAGCTCATTACTGAGGAGACCGGAGACGCGGCCTCACCGGAGCCTCCACTGTACACAGCTCAGTACTGAGGAGACCGGAGACGCGGCCTCACCGGAGCCTCCACTGTACACAGCTCATTACTGAGGAGACCGGAGACGCGACCTCACCGGAGCCTCCACTGTAGACAGCTCATTACTGAGGAGACCGGAGACACGGCCTCACCGGAGCCTCCACTGTACACAGCTCATTACTGAGGAGACCGGAGACACGGCCTCACCGGAGCCTCCACTGTACACAGCTCATTACTGAGGAGACCGGAGACACGACCTCACCGGAGCCTCCACTGTACACAGCTCATTACTGAGGAGACCGGAGACGAGACCTCACCGGAGCCTCCACTGTACACAGCTCAGTACTGAGGAGACCGGAGATGTGGCCTCACCGGAGCCTCCACTGTATACAGCTCATTACTGAGGAGACCGGAGACGCGGCCTCACCGGAGCCTCCACTGTATACAGCTCATTACTGAGGAGACCGGAGACGCGGCCTCACAGGAGCCTCCACTGTACACAGCTCATTACTGAGGAGACCGGAGACACGGCCTCACCGGAGCCTCCACTGTACACAGCTCAGTACTGAGACCGGAGACGCGGCCTCACCGGAACCTCCACTGTACACAGCTCATTACTGAGGAGACCAGAGACACAGCCTCACCGGAGCCTCCACTATACACAGCTCAGTACTGAGGAGACCGGAGACACGACCTCACCGGAGCCCTCCACTATACACAGCTCATTACTGAGGAGACCGGAGACGAGACCTCACCGGAGCCTCCACTGTACACAGCTCAGTACTGAGGAGACCGGAGACACGACCTCACCGGAGCCTCCACTGTACACAGCTCAGTACTGAGGAGACCGGAGACGCGGCCTCACCGGAGCCTCCACTGTACACAGCTCAGTACTGAGGAGACCGGAGACGCGGCCTCACCGGAACCTCCACTGTACACAGCTCAGTACTGAGGAGACCGGAGACGCGGCCTCACCGGAGCCTCCACTGTACACAGCTCAGTACTGAGACCGGAGACACGGCCTCACCGGAGCCTCCACTTTATACAGCTCATTACTGAGGCGACCGGAGACGCCGCCTCACCGGAGCCTCCACTGTACACAGCTCATTACTGAGACCGGAGACGCGGCCTCACCGGAGCCTCCACTGTACACAGCTCAGTACTGAGGAGACCGGAGACGAGGCCTCACCGTAGCCTCCACTGTACACAGCTCAGTACTGAGGAGACCGGAGACGCGGCCTCACCGGAGCCTCCACTGTATACAGCTCATTACTGAGGAGACCGGAGACGAGACCTCACCGGAGCCTCCACTGTACACAGCTCAGTACTGAGGAGACCGGAGACGAGGCCTCACCGGAGCCTCCACTGTATACAGCTCATTACTGAGGAGACCGGAGACGCGGCCTCACCGGAGCCTCCACTGTATACAGCTCATTACTGAGGAGACCGGAGACGAGGCCTCACCGGAGCCTCCACTGTACACAGCTCAGTACTGAGGAGACCAGTGACGCGGCCTCACCGGAGCCTCCACTGTACACAGCTCAGTACTGAGACCGGAGACGCGGCCTCACCGCAGCCTCCACTGTCCACAGCTCATTACTGAGGAGACCGGAGACTCGGCCTCACCGGAGCCTCCACTGTATACAGCTCTTTACTGAGGAGACCGGAGACACAGCCTCACCGGAGCCTCCACTGTACTCAGCTCATTACTGAGGAGACCGGAGACGCGGCCTCACCGGAGCCTCCACTGTACACAGCTCATTATTGAGGAGACCAGAGACGAGACCTCACCGTAGCCTCCACTGTACACAGCTCATTACTGAGGAGACCGGAGACGCGGCCTCACCGGAGCCTCCACTGTACACAGCACAGTACTGAGGAGACCGGAGACACAACCTCACCGGAGCCTCCACTGTACACAGCTCATTAATGAGGAGACCAGAGACGCGGCCTCACCGGAGCCTCCACTGTACACAGCTCATTACTGAGGAGACCAGAGACGCGGCCTCACCGGAGCCTCCACTGTACACAGCTCATTACTGAGGAGACCAGAGACTCGACCTCACCGGAGCCTCCACTGTACACAGCTCATTACTGAGGGACCGGAGACGCGGCCACACCGGAGCCTCCACTGTACACAGCTCATTACTGAGGAGACCGGAGACGCGGCCTCACCGGAGGCTCCACTGAACACAGCTCATTACTGAGGAGACCGGAGACGCGACCTCACCGGAGCCTCCACTGTACTCAGCTCATTAATGAGGAGACCGGAGACACGGCCTCACCGGAGCCTCCACTGTACACAGCTCATTACTGAGGAGACCGGAGACTAGACCTCACCGGAGCCTCCACTGTACACAGCTCATTACTGAGGAGACCGGAGACACGGCCTCACCGGAGCCTCCACTGTACACAGCTCAGTACTGAGGAGACCGGAGACGCGGCCTCACCGGAGCCTCCACTGTACACAGCTCATTACTGAGGAGACCGGAGACGCGACCTCACCGGAGCCTCCACTGTACTCAGCTCAGTACTGAGACTGGAGACGCGGCCTCACCGGAGCCTCCACTGTACACAGCTCATTACTGAGAAGACCGGAGACACGGCCTCACCGGAGCCTCCACTGTACACAGCTCATTACTGAGGAGACCGGAGACGCGGCCTCACCGGAGCCTCCACTGTACACAGCTAAGTACTGAGACTGGAGACGCGCTCTCACCGGAGCCGCCACTGTACACAGCTTATTACTGATTAGACCGGAGACGCGGCCTCACCGTAGCCTCCACTGTACACAGCTCATTACTGAGGAGACCGGAGATGCGGCCTCACCGGAGCCTCCACTGTACACAGCTCAGCACTGAGACCGGAGACGCCGCCTCACCGGAGCCTCCACTGTATACAGCTTATTACTAAGGAGACCGAAGACGCGGCCTCACCGGAGCCTCCACTGTACACAGCTCTTTACTGAGGAGGACGGAGACACGACCTCACCGGAGCCTCCACTGTACACAGCTCAGTACTGAGGAGACCGGAGACGCGGCCTCACCGGAGCCTCCACTGTACACAGCTCAATACTGAAGAGACCGGAGACGCGGACTCACTGGAGCCTCCACTGTACACAGCTCAATACTGAGGAGACCGGAGACACAGCCTCAACGGAGCCTCCACTGTACACAGCTCATTACTGAGGAGACCGGAGACACGGCCTCACCAGAGCCTCCACTGTACACAGCTCAATACTGAGGAGACCGGAGACACGGCCTCACCGAAGCCTCCACTGTACACAGCTCAGTACTGAGGAGACCAGAAATGCGGTCTCACCAGAACCTCCACTGTACACAGCTCAGTACTGAGACTGGAGACGCGGCCTCACCGAAGCCTCCACTGTATACAGGTTATTACTGAGGAGACACGGTGTCATGAACTGGGGGAGTGTAGTTTCCCCCAGTTCGTCAGGGATTTATTATATCCCTCTTTCCAGTTCCGGTTTGGAACTTGCAGCTGTCTGGCGCCACCTTTACTCTCAGGTCAGTCAGGGAACTACACCTATTATAAGTAATTTCCAGAAAGGTTGCCTGGTCATGTACTGGCTATTGGGAACTCTACAGTAAGGGCGGTATGTATATCACCAGGACTTGGTGAGCAATACACATAATAACCTCCTTTTGTCACTGCCAGAGTCTTCCCAAAAGCCCAGAACACTTCTCTGCCACCAGCTCCTAGTCCTATATTAATATCAATATCAGGAACCAACCCAAACGGTACCGTAAATTTAGCACAGAGATGTGGCAGTAAGTTTATAGAGCAAGGAAAACGAAGCTAGTAAATTTTATAGATTTTACTCCAAAAAGAATAGGCAGTGTTTACAAAAGTACAAAAGATGTTATAAAGAGAGT
Source organism: Oophaga sylvatica (assembly GCA_033576555.1). NCBI lineage: Eukaryota > Metazoa > Chordata > Amphibia > Anura > Dendrobatidae > Oophaga > Oophaga sylvatica. The sequence continues at coordinate 608,143,198 of JARQOD010000003.1, read as the reverse complement.
CAGCTACAGTATATACAGGCAATTAGAAAATAATAATGGATTAAAAGATGAACTTACAGATCTCAGTCAATTCCACGCCATGTGGAGGAGGGGGGAGGGGAGTTCCCAAGGACCAGGATTCAGTCCACTGCAGGGTTGGTACATGCTGTCTACAGGGGTCTGAACAACAGTGTAAGGTTCTATGTATATATTCCTGAAACTCAGTTTGTTCGTCAGCCATTTTACTTTCTGTCTTGCTGCAGCTATCTTGCCCTCAGTCAAAATGGAGTTTCCAGCTTGCATGTTCCCGCCCTGATTCTCTCCTTTGCTTCTTAAGCAGCCACAGCTGAGCAATCAGTGCTTCAGAATCTAGCCTGCAGTGAACCTGTGACTTGACTCCTGTAAGCCTTGGACCTTGTACTCCAGCTATTCCTACTGAGGAACTCTGAAGCACTTGTGGACTCTGAACCCTGCTCTTTGAAAGACCCACGTTTGCATGGACTTACGGTAACAGAGAAGAAGATCCTGAATCTGTATTGGAGAGTGATTGCTGAGCTTGGATTACTCTGGCCTGCTGTGTCTCCTGTTTCTGTGTCTGCAAACTGTGTGACTATTTCTGCCAACTTGTATGAAGTAATACAAGACTTTCTATATCAAACCTGTGACTCCTGTGTTTTCATCGCACCCAAGCACAAGACGCTATATGAACTGTACTACATACATTACAAGATTCTGAAGCCAAAACGTTAGTGTCTGCTGGGTCTGGAAGGCTGTGTCTGCTGTACTGTGGATATCAGACGTCCGGTTGTACTTTCTGTGATGACAGTGGTTGTGACTTCTCACAACCATTCCAGGTGAGCAATTCCCTTAAGTTTTTTCTTTTTGCAGTGTTACCACAGGTAAACACTATTGTTTTTTTTTTTTTCCTTTCTTTTCTCTTTTTTGTCTGCTGTAACTCTGGATATCAGATGTCTGGTTGAAACTTTCTGTGATGATAGTGGTTGTGACTTCTCACAACCATTCCAGGTGAGCAGTTCCCTTAATTTTTTTTTTCTCTCTGCAGTGTTGCCACAGGTGAACACTATTGTTTTTTTTTTCTCTCCTCTTCTTCCAGTAATCCTGTCTTAAAAGATCTGGAAAATGGAGGCCCGCATAAAGGAACTTTGCGGAGTGACTGATAATATCCTTGCAGATTTGCAGAATATAAAGACCCGTTTTACAAATCTACAGGACCTCAATAATCACAATTTGCAAGTGGTTGGACAGACTACCCAGGATTTGCGAGCCAGGATTGAGGTTCTAGAGGGGCGAGTCCAGGCTCCTGCCGTAGCCCCGAGTGCTGGGATTCCCAAGTTGCCCCCTTTTCGTTTTGGCGGTGAACGTGAGAAATTCAGGGGATTTATTAATCAATGCAATCTTCTTTTTTCTGCACATGCTTCACAATTTCCCACTGAACGATCTAAGGTGCTTACTATAATTATGTTGCTTACCAACAAGGCTTTAATGTGGGCAAACCCTCTGATTGAGACTGAGGATGATTGTTTGAATCACCTTGATGCTTTTATTTCAGCCATGGGGCAGGTGTTTGATGACCCCAATCGAGGTGCAACAGCTGAAGCAGCCATGTTAGCTTTGCGCCAAGGTAAGCACTCGGTAGCTGAATATGCCTTGGATTTCAGGAGATGGGCCCTTGATACCACCTGGGACAGTTCCGCCAAAAAATCTATTTTTCGAAAGGGGTTATCTCCACTGATTAAGGATGAACTTGCTCGTGCCGACCCTCCCACTGCGTTAGGTGACTTTATTAACTACTGCATCCGTATTGATACTCGTCTGACTGAACGCAGGCAAGAGAGATGGTTCGAAAGCAATCGTACTAACCTTTTCCTACCTTCCTCTCCAGCTAAGGAACCTTTGAGTAGGATTACACGGGAACCTGAACCTGAACCCATGCAGGTAGACTCTTTACAACGACGGGTTAGTGATGCACGCAAGGAACATCGTTTTAAGGAGAATCTATGTTTCTATTGTGGTAAGTCAGGGCACTTCATTATAAACTGCCCCAGCCGTTCTCGTAAGACTACTGCAGCACTCATTCATTGTGAGTGTTGCGAGAGGGGATCTGTCAGGTCCGAGCCTCAGGCTCCAGAGAGATCTGCAGCAACAGATCTTGATTTCTCGGACTTAAACTCCGTTACCTCTGAGGACGTTGACTGTGTAAACGCTGCCATTTTTCAAGTTTCCTCAGCGGTGTCCCAGCTGAGTTGTAAGAAAAACAATTCTCATTGCTTTCTTTCCATCAAACTCTGGGTTGACTCAGCTTGGGTGTCTAGCTCTGCTATGATCGACTCAGGGGCAAGTGGAAATTTTATGGATGTCTCCTTTGCTCTGAAACAGGGAATACGTTCAGTGAAGAAGGCTACTCCAGTACAGATGGAAACTGTGGATGGCTCCCTGCTGACCTCTGGACCAGTGGATCAGGAAACAGAGCCTTTGAGGGTTCTTATGGGTAAAGATCATCAAGAGAAAGTGTCCTTTATGCTTATCTCTTCTCCCCACTTTCCCATTATTCTAGGGCTACCATGGCTGCAGGCTCAGAATCCTACCATTAACTGGGAGACCAAGGAATTACACTTTCCAGAGAAACAGATGAGTCCAAAAGTTTCAGCTTGCTCTGTTCCTAAAGGAATCATGTCAGTCCCTGAACTACCAGCTGTATACCAGGACTATGTGGATTTATGTGACAAGAAGAACGCTGACCAGCTTCCTCCTCACCGTCCATATGATTGTCCAATTGAATTATTGCCTGGAGCAGAGATACCTTTTGGTAAGATCTACCCCCTGGCGGGGCCCGAGCTAAAGGCTTTAAAGGATTACATAGATGAAAATCTAGCCAAGGGCTTCATACGCCCCTCTTCATCTCCTGCAGGTGCACCCATCTTCTTTGTAAAGAAGAAAGATGGATCTCTGAGACCATGCGTAGACTATAGGGAACTCAATAAGGTTACTATTAGAAACCGTTATCCATTGCCTTTAATCCCTGAGTTATTGGAGAGAGTGCGACATGCCAAAATTTTTTCTAAACTAGATCTTCGTGGGGCCTATAACTTAGTCCGTATTAGACCTGGGGATGAATGGAAGACTGCATTCAGGTCACGCTATGGACACTTTGAATATCTAGTTATGCCTTTTGGTCTGAGTACCGCCCCAGCCACTTTCCAACACTTGGTGAATGACATCTTCAGGGATCTCCTAGATACATTCGTGGTAATTTATTTGGATGATATTCTAATTTTTTCTAACTCCACAGAGGAACATCATGGACATGTGAGAATGGTCTTGGAACGTCTAAGACAAAATCATCTTTACATCAAACTTGAAAAGTGTGAATTCCATAGGACCGAAATTCAATTTCTGGGGTATGTACTGTCTACACAAGGAATTAGTATGGATGGAAGCAAAACCCAAGCCATCAAGGATTGGCCAAGTCCTAGAAATGTGAAGGAGGTACAGCGCTTCATCGGGTTTGCCAACTTCTATAGACGTTTCATTAGAAATTTCTCTGAGGTAGTGTCACCTATCACTCAACTTACCCGGAAAGAGTCTAGGTTTTCCTGGACTCCCCAAGCCCAGGAAGCATTTTCCCGTCTAAAAGATAAATTTACCACTGCACCTATCCTAGTACATCCCAACCCCGAGCTTGCCTTCATAATAGAGGTGGATGCTTCAGACTGTGCCGTTGGAGCTATACTCTCTCAGAGAACAGGTGAGAAGAATGTCTTGCATCCCTGTGCCTTCTTTTCCCAGCAGTTGTCTTCGGCTGAGAGGAACTACGATGTGGGCAATAGAGAGTTGTTGGCCATTATTGCCGCCTTCAAAGAATGGAGACACCTTCTTCAGGGAGCTGCACAGCAAATAGTCGTCCTGACAGACCATCGTAACCTTGAGTTTATCAGGTCGGCTAAGTGCCTGACTCCTCGCCAGGCTCGCTGGAATCTTTTCTTAAACCAATTTAATTTTATCATCTCTTATAGACCAGGATCGCGCAATGGAAAGGCTGATGCACTCTCTAGGATTTACTCAGCAGAGACACGTCCAATTACTCCTCCTAAGACTATTCTTCCTGACTCTAGATTCCTAGGAGTAATTCATAATCAAGACCTACTTAAGGACATCAAGGAAGCATACCATGCGGATTCCTTTTTGGCACAACCCCCAAGGGACGTAAGTCTTGTCTTTAAGAATGGTGTGTGGATTCAGGGACAACGTCTGTATATTCCTGAAACAGTCAGATTAAGAGTATTGCAACTCATTCACGATTCCAAGATAGCTGGGCATAGAGGAATTCTAAAGACACAGGAATTTCTTTCTCGTTTCTTTTGGTGGCCCACTTGCAGGAAGGATGTTTTGAATTATGTCACTTCATGTGAGGTCTGTGCAAGATGCAAAACACCTCGCTCCTCACCAACTGGTCTGTTACAGCCTCTTCCCACCCCATCCCGCCCGTGGGGATCCATTTCTATGGACTTCATTGTGGAGTTACCAACCTCTCAGGGGAAGAACACCATTCTAGTGGAGGTTGATCGTTTAACAAAGGCAGCTCATTTTATCCCTTGTGTCTGCTTACCCACTGCAAAACAGACATCAGATTTGATGATTAAAGATGTGTTTCGCTTACATGGAGTACCGGATGAGGTTATTTCGGATCGAGGGGTGCAATTCACTTCTAGGTTTTGGCAAAATTTCTGTGCAGCATTGGACATTAAAGTAAACCTTTCTTCTGCTTTTCATCCCCAGACTAATGGACAGACCGAACGAACCAATCAAACCCTGGAGCAGTATCTCCGCTGCTTTATCTGCCACCTACAGGATGATTGGGTGGATCTACTTCCATTAGCTGAGTTCTCGTATAACAACTCTCAGAGTGCCTCCACTAAACAGTCTCCTTTTTACTCTAATCTAGGTTATCATCCTAACATTCTACCACGATTTCCCATAGAAACGCCTTTACCAGCAGTGGCTGAAAGAATCACGTCTTTACAGAAGAATATGGATCTTCTAAAGGAAAATCTGGAATCGGCTCAAGAAAGGTACAAGAAAGCAGCAGATAAATTTCGTAAACCTGCACCAGCTTTCAAGGTAGGAGACTTGGTCTGGCTGTCAACCAGAAATCTTAAGTTAAGGATTCCATCGTCTAAGTTGGGACATAAGTACATTGGACCCTATAAAATCAGTAAAATTATAAGTGCTGTTGCTTGTCGTCTTCAACTGCCCAGAACTATGAGAATCCACCCTGTCTTTCATGTATCCCTACTAAAGGCTGCGACACCCAATACGTTTCCTGGACGTTCCTCTCCTTGCCCTGACCCAGTGCTAGTCGATGGTCAGGAAGAATTTGTGGTGGAAAGGATTTTAGATTCCAGGTTGTATAGAAATCAGTTACAATATCTGATTAAATGGCAGGGCTGCCCAGTGGAGGACAACTCATGGGAACCAGTCAATAATGTAAATGCTCCTCGCTTGCTCCGTCAGTTTCATCAGAGGTACCCACACAAGCCTGGTCTGAGGTCATCCGGAGGTTGTCCTTAAGGGGGGAGTAATGTAAGGTTCTATGTATATATTCCTGAAACTCAGTTTGTTCGTCAGCCATTTTACTTTCTGTCTTGCTGCAGCTATCTTGCCCTCAGTCAAAATGGAGTTTCCAGCTTGCATGTTCCCGCCCTGATTCTCTCCTTTGCTTCTTAAGCAGCCACAGCTGAGCAATCAGTGCTTCAGAATCTAGCCTGCAGTGAACCTGTGACTTGACTCCTGTAAGCCTTGGACCTTGTACTCCAGCTATTCCTACTGAGGAACTCTGAAGCACTTGTGGACTCTGAACCCTGCTCTTTGAAAGACCCACGTTTGCATGGACTTACGGTAACAGAGAAGAAGATCCTGAACCTGTTGTGGAGAGTGATTGCTGAGCTTAGATTACTCTGGCCTGCTGTTTCTCCTGCTTCTGTGTCTGCAAACTGTGTGACTATTTCTGCCAACTTGTATGAAGTAATACAGGACTTTTCTATATCAAACCTGTGACTCCTGTGTTTTCATCGCACCCAAGCACAAGACGCTATATGAACTGTACTACATACATTACAAACAGCCTGAATGAACTCCCTAGCCTTATACCTTTCCCTGGGTGACATGACTGGGTGGGCGGAGCTATAGAATGCACTCACTTTTGAAAGCTATTAACAAACTTATTAGTTCCATAACTCTGGCTACGAGGCTTGC